>PVKE010038894.1:0-15250 GCA_004027555.1 Craseonycteris thonglongyai
AACTGGGGGAGCTCCCAGCTCAGCACATGGTTCCGCACGGGCCGGGGCCGGGATTCGATCCTCGGTCCCCAGGGCTACAAAGTGAGCGCCTAACCCACTGAGCCATCCCAGCTTCCCCTCTTTTGAAGTTCTTAATCGGAGATGCTCAACAGTCATCTTAAGACCCACATAAAATTTCTACAGATCAAGAGCAATTATTCCAATTTTCCTACTGAGCATATTTAAATCTAGCACTCCTACTGGATTAGTAAATTAACACTACTTAAAAAAAAACACATTTATTTTATTGGTTTTTAGAGGCAAACAGAGACAAAGACAGACAGAGAAGGGGTAGGGCCCAGAGCAGTCTCCACATTTGTATGCCATCAGCTTTATACATGGCTATTTTTCCACATAGGTGGGTGGGGGCCTCTCAGGGTGGGACCCGGGCTGGGGTCCTTCTGCATAGGAAGCACACCCCAATTCAGCATATGAGTCCACACAAGCCAAGTCTGGGATTCAGTCCTTGGTCCCTGGGGCTGCAAAGTGAGTGTTCAACCCACTGAGCCATCCCGGCTTCTCCAAATTAGTACTACTTTTATAAAGAGAATTACAACACTTTGGGTTCTGGTATGTTACAATTTGTAATGATAATAGTTGCAAGTGCTAGCTTGTATTCTGGGGTGAGATAAATCCCTAGAAAATTGGGAATTATAATATAAAAAGTTTGGGAAATAAAAATACATTTCTGGGCTTAGAACTATCATGTTTTTCCAGTCATTTATGTAGTTTGAGCTAAACATTTTTCAACATTATAGGCCTTTGAGAAAATAATTGTTGAGTTTTGAACTGAATTGATCTATCTGATATGTGAATATGCAAGTGTTATTTTCTGCCATCAGGAGGCAGTTTATTGCAGTTTTAGGTGTAAAATTTATTTTTAAGATTTATTTTTATTGATTTTGACAGACAGAGAGAGACAGAGAGAATGGAGAGGGCCCAGAGCAGTCTCTATAGTCAACAGCATTAGTTTTCCATATAGTTTCACTCCACAGGTGGGTGCGGGGCTGCGCAGGGCAAGAACTGGGCCAGGAACCTCTGCATAGGCCTGGCAAGAACTGAACTGGGGGCACACCCCAGTTCAGAATATAGGTCCGCATGGGCCGGGGCCAGGATTCGATCCTCGGTCTCCGGGGCTGTAAAGCAAGCGCTTAACCCGCTGAGCCGTCCCAGCTTCCCTAGGTATAAAATTTGATTTTATGTTTGTCTGCCCTGATTTGCTGAGATACTATTTTAAGTTGGTATACTTAGACGTTAGGAGGACTTTGTTAGATTATCACTTTCTGATTGGAATTTTTACATTCTACTGGGATTTGAAAATAATTATAACTGAAATCCATACAATTGTTAGCACATGAAGGGTTAATTTGCCAGGGAATACAGACAGCCTATTATGGTGACAGGGGTGCAGTGAAAGAAAAAAAAAAGAAAAAAGGTGTATTTCATGGGTAATGGTGAAACAAGAACCAGCAGAGAAATGCTCAAATATCCAACAGTACTCTCCATCCCCTTATTCACAATTGGTTTTAAAGGGTGAAATTGGGATTCAAAGTGTGATCAGTTTTGAGGGTATTTTGTGTGTTTTGGACCAGGACTTTATGTGGATGGTTGTCAGCAAGGCAGCAGAGTTGAATGTAATGAAGATTTTTTTGTTTCTGTAAAAACAACTCAAGGTATAAGTACATCAATATTTTGTACCAGTGCTCCCATACCTTGATTTATGCCTTAGAAAGTTGACTCAGGTGAATGTAAGGAAAAATGACTCTAGTCTGGTATTTTGCCCTGAGAAACTAGCGCTGGAAGTTTGGGGGCGGGGGGTGGAGATTCTGGCTGGGTTTTTCTCCCTTACCTGCTAACCAGCTTTTATCACCTTCAACCCTTCATTGCCTCTTCCCTGAAGGATGAAAAGCTGTCTGCACTGGTCCCGTCTTGGCTTTCACTTAGTACTTGGCAGAGTCATGTTCCTGAAACAGAGCTTCTCCTTTATAAAAATCACCTCAGAAGCTCTCTGTTAAAACACGTGCAGACACTCAAAGCTCACCACTGCCTGGCTCTTGTCTCCTGGTTGCATCTCCAACACAAATTGTTTCCGAAACTCTAGTCAAGCAGAGATGGTCAACCTAGATTATTGTTGGTTTTTTTTTTTCATTTATGACTTATTATTTGCTTCGTGCTTCTACCTGCATGTTTACCCTTGGTCTTAGGCCTATTAAAAAGCTACTCTCTCAGAAAGTCTGTTTGTGTTCTTATACTATGGCAATCCCACTTCTGTCAAAGACTACAACAAGAGTGAAGAAATGGAGACAATCAAAAAGAAAGAAAAATGGTTTTATGGTGGAGATTTAGAAGCAGTTGAACTCCAAGAAGGCACATTTTGAATTTGGGGGTTAGGGAGAGCTGAGAATTGATATGATTTTACAAACAACATGTGACTCAGTGATAAGAGACATGATTGTTAAAGCAACATGGCTGACTTTGTAGGCTTCACTAGTGAACTGGTTTTATGGCTCTGTGATGACATCCATACTCGTAGTTTCTTCTCCACTGCAATCCAATTCTGTCTATTTAATTTAGAAACCTTCATATAAGCCCTTATTAAGCTACACAACACTGAGTAGCAAGTAATGGATCTTCTTCTCTCCTATACCTTAAAAACACAAGTGAAACATTCTGGAGATCACAGTTTCCTTTTCTACAATGGCTGCTGCATTTGGTGCAGCTATTCAACAATGCCATCAAGGGTCCTTGTACCTTTACACACTTTTTTTTCCCTCCCCCCACACATTTTCATACTTGATAATCTTCCTTTATTGCTTCGTAGTTAAAAGATGGCAGTCACAACAGAAAAAGTAAGGAGAAATACCAACCGGATCTGTTTGAGACAGTTACGGTAGCTGATATTTAGGCAACTTGGTGATTAACAAATATTTCCCACCTTAGAGACCCTTACTATCAAAGCAAAATGGTTTATTTTAGCACCATGTTCTACAAAAATGAGGTAACTACTCATAAGGATAATAGAAATAGAATATTTTATGACAAATTTTTAATAATATTTGTTTCCATTTAAAGTCCAGAATACCATCTATGCACCCCAAATACATTGCTGAGTTTACAGCTGAATCCACAATATGGCTTACCTTATACAACTTAAGACAGCTTCTGTGAAAAAAGGGAGTAAAAATACACATTGTGAATTCCTTCACCATTGCTTTTAAAAATATTTCTAGCTAGCTTCCTCTTCATGCAGTATTTTTATTTCAAAAGAATATTTATTTTCTTATAAAAATAAAAATTCTACACCTATTTTTGCCACAGGTTTTCCATGAGAAATACAAATAAATGAGTCTCTTTATTCTAAAGAGCTCAAGATCTTGAACAGATTTCTCAAGTAAACTTCTTCAGAGACAGTGGGAAAGTAATGGGAATGGTGTGCATACTAACAAAACTCTGATGAATACAATAATGCAAAACTAATTTAAGGAAATTACATATTAAGATAATGTAAAAATAATGTTCCAGATAGCAAATGACATTATATATTTTAGTTGTTTTTATTCCCAAATTCATAGCTTCTTTACAATTTTTATACCAACGCTTTTAAATTTTTTTTTCATTTTAATGTAGGCAGACCAGAGTCAAAAGACCAGAATTCAAATTTTACATACGAAATACACTTCCTGAAAGATTACCTCTCTGAGCCTCAGTTGTCTCAGTTTTGATAATGACATTTGCACTGCAGTGTTTGATGAAGAAATGAAGCAATGTATGGAAAAGATTCCCAGAAACATGATACTGCACAAATATTTATCAAGGGGGAAGCCGGGATGGCTCAGTGGGTTAAGTGCTCACTTTGCAGCGCCGGGGATCGGGGATCGAATCCCGGCCCTGGCTTGTGCGGAACCATATGCTGAACTGGGAGCTCCCCCAGTTCAGTTCTCTCTCTGTCTCTGTCTCTGTATCTCTCTCTCTCTCTCTCTCTCTGTCAAAAATAAATAAAAAATATATATATTAAAAAAAAATATTTATCAAGGCTAATTCTTTCTCCACCATGACTTTTCCTCAAGATCTAATGTTAGGGAACCCATCACAAATACTTGTGTTCTCTTTCCTATTCTAATTCCATTTCAAATGAGTACAGCCCAGATATACCTAGGACCTTGTATAATAGTTATATCTGGATTACAACATTGCATAATTCTTGTCTTATTCCAACCTTGGAACACATTTCAGAACTTTTCTTCATTCCCCAAAATAAACCCACTCCACAGGCATTAGTGGTAAAGGGATACCTCTAAAGAAAACAGATGATGCTATAGAAAGAACAGAAATGAAAATTGGCCAGACCACCTTATTTCATAGCTTTGCAACATTCAGTCTTCTTCTCAAGCACCTGATTATGGAAATTTCTTCACCTAATGAAACACAGCCCTAACATATACAATTAATGACATACCGTACTTAAATTTCTTTTAAAATGAAACAACACAAATTCATGTTCAGTTACTGACTGTACCTCTAGGTTCTTCTCTCACAGTGATGTGATAAAAGTTTTTTTCCCATGAGAATATGATTGTATGTATTTTTTGCATGTATGCATGTATATATGTTTGTATAAGTATGCATATATGTATGTGTTTATTCATTTATTTTATTAAAGTAACTGGCTAATACTATTATATAAATTTCAGGTCTCCAACTTCATAATACAACATCTGTGTACTCTATTATGTGTTTACCACCCAAAGACTAGTTTTCTTCTATCACCTTGTATTAGACACCCCTGCTTTTAGGCTGATACCCGTAATGCTGTTTTCTTCATCTATGAGGTTTTCTTCTGTTGTTACTGTTAGTTTTATTTGTTTGTTGCTTTTTGTTTTATATCCCACATATCAGTAAAATCATACAGTTTTTATCCTTTCCTGTCTGACTTATTTCATTTAGCATCATACTCTCCAAATCCTCCCATATTGTTGCAAATGGCAATATTTTATCTTTTTATGACTAAGTAGTATTCCATTGTATATATACACTATATCCTCTTTATCCAATCAACCATCAAAGGACATTGGGTGGTTTCTAATTCTTGGCTGTGGTAAAGAATGCTGCAATGAATATAGGGATATATATATATATATATATATATATATATATATATATATATATATATATCTTTATAAATAAGTACTTTCCAAATTTTGGGGTTTGCCAATTTAAACAGTAGCTGTATTCTTAATTTTTTACAAACCACTCTACTGTTTTACATAATGACTAAACCAATATTTACCCCACAATGTCTGAAACACTTGTTATTTCTTGCCTTATTGATAACAGTCATTGTAACTGCTATGAGGGGGCATCCCATTGTAGCTTTGGTTTGCTTTTTTCCTTGAATTGTATTAAAAATTAAAATTTAATAAAAAATGAATTTATATTCTAGCTGCAAGGGTAAGACAGAAGAATTACAATACAATTGAGGTTGTCATATAAATGGTGCACAATGATTAGGGAAGGGAGTAAACACTTTTGCTATAATATTAAAATGCTTTTATATTATATTACTATTATAACTTCATTTCCTTTTAAAATGAAGAGCAATGTTTATTTCTACATCTCTGTTCAGGAGGCATGCCAGATACAGTGAAAAAGAAATTTAAGGACATTTAATATTAAGTTTAATGTGGAAATAAACCCGATAAATTCAAGATTCAATAGAAAATGAAAAGGTATTTTAGGTTTTATTAATTGTAAGATGGCATGTATACTTACACAATTAAGGTATAAAATTCATTATAAACATTCATATAAAAAAGTAGTACCACTTATTAGTATAAAATTAGTATAAGTATTATATACAAATAAGTAATATGCAAAAAGTATTAATAATTTAGTATAATAGTAGTAACATGATATAGTAAATTTGAAAATTTAATGTAGAAAGCTATATTTGGTATATGAGAGTTGTCTGGAAAGAACCCAACCATGTAATATGAAATATAGAGACATTTATGTCTGAGTATCTTTTTTAAATACTGAGAATCTGATGCTGAGTATTTTTTTAGGCCATCTACCCATTTTTAAATCAGAATTTTTTTTTTCTTGATGAGTTGTATGAGTTCTTTATATTCTTTATATAAGGTATTAGTCCTTTATCAGAGGTATCACTTGGAAATATCTTCTTTCATTTGGTTGGTTGCCTTTTGGTTTTATTGATGGTGTCCTTTTCCATGCAGAATATGTTTAGTTTGATGTCATACCATTCATTTATTTTTACTTTTACTTCCCTTGCTTTTGGGGTCAAGTACACAAAGAACCCCTCTGAGACCAAGATCCATAAATTTAGTGCCTATGTTTTCTTCTATATATCTTTTTTAGAAGATTGATTTTATTATTTGAGAGAAGGTATGTGTGTGTGTGTGTGTGTGTGTGAGAGAGAGAGAGAGAGAGAGAGAGAGAGAGAGAGAGAATGGTGGTGGTGGTGGGGGGTGGGGGGGTTGTCCCCACAGTTGTACATCAATAGTTGTGATATGGTTTTATTCACAAACCATATGCAGGTGGATGTGGGGTTGTGTGAGGTGAGAAGCAAACTGGGGACAAGAACCCTCACCACTGAGCAATCCCAGTGGTTACTAGTTGCATCGCAGTTCAGCATATGGTATTGCACAGACCAGGGCTTGTAATTGAACCTAATGATTGCAAGGCAAGCACTCAACTGCTGAGCTATTCTGGCACCCCCTTGTTTATATATCATATTGTAGTTTTAATTGATTTGGAGTTCATTTTTGTGTGTGATGTGAGATAGTAGTTGAATTTTATTCTTTTACATGTGGCTTTCCAGTTTTCCCAGCAACATGTATTGAAGAAATTTTCATTCTACATTGTAGGATTTTGACTTTTTGTAGAAAAGTAGTTGCCTATATATGTGTAAATTTATCACTGGGCTCTCAATTCTGTTCTTTTGTCCTCGTCTGTTTTTGTGCCAATACTATACTCTTTTGATTACTGTAGCATTGTAATATAGTGTGAAGTTAAAGAGTATGATGCTAACAGCCTTGTTCTTTTATCTTTGGAGTTCTTTGGCCATGCAGGGTCTTTTTTTTTTTTTTTTTTGGTTCTATACAAATTTTTGGATTTTTTTTGTTCTATTTATGTGAAAAGTGCCATTGGGGTTTGTATGGGCATTTCAGGAAATCTGCTTCAGGTAATATGGGCATTTTAACAATGTTAATTCTTCTAATCTGTGAACATGGAATATTTTTCCACTTCTTTGTGCCTTCAATTTCGTTTAATAATGTTTTGTGGTTTTTAGTGTAAAGGTCCTTTACCTACTTTCTTAAGTTTATTCCTAGATATTTTATCCTTTTTGAGACAATTATAAATGGAATTGATAGTTTCAGTTTTCTTATGTTTTGTTGTGTGTACATGGGAATGCAAGAACTTTATGTATATTCTATGTAGTGTAAATTTTTCATATTTGTTTAATGTTTTGTATTGTCTTCTGGGGGAGTCTTTTAGGGCTTTCATACAGAATTGGAACAACTAAATAAACTAATTACTATTACAGAAATGAAAACAGTAACCAGAAACCTCCAAAAATAAATATCCAGGAATAAAGTCCTTCACTAGTGAATTCTACTGAACAGTCAAAGGAGATTTAATATGTATCCTTCTCAAACTCTTTCAAGATGTTAAAAGAGAGGGATTATTTCTTCATTCTTTTCAGGAAGCCAACATTACCTTGATACCAAAACCAGGCAAGGACAGCACACAAAGAAAGAAATTATGCCTAGTATCTTCGACAAACATAAATGCAATAGTCCTAAGCAAAATATTTACAAATAAAATAAGTAATATATTAAAAGGATAATAAATCAGGATCAACTTCAGTTTATTTCAGGGATGCAAAGTTGGTTCAACGTGTGCAAATCAATCAATTTGATATGACATATTAACTAAAGATTAAAAATTATATGATCTTATCAGTAGATGCAGCAAAAGCATAAAACATTCATTTGTGATTGAGAACTCACTAAAATAGGTATAAAATGAAAGTACCTCAACATAATAAAGACCATATATGACAAACCCGCAGCTAATACATTCAATGGTAAAAAACTGAAAGCTTTTCCTCTAAGGTCAGGAACAAGGCAAACATGCCCACTCTCACCACAGTTTTTCAGCATAGTACTAGAAGTCCAAGCCAGAACAATCAGGCAAGAGAAAAAAAAAAAAAGACATCAAAAGTGGGCATGAAGAAGTTAAACTCACAATGTGCAAATGACATAATTTGGTATATAGAAAACCCTAAAGACTTCACCAAATGCTATTAACTAACTTTTAATGGTGGATCTTCATGGGATGTTACCAATGACTAAGATAAATTTAACAATGTTCATACATATAATATACAACAGTTAAAGGAAAAATATAAATCAAAATTACTATTTGGGTAGTGGGAAAAACCATGTAGTAACTATTGGCTTATAATATATTCTGGGCCACATATGAAGAATTACCATTATTAAGGAGATGAAGGGTAATAGCAGCCTAATTCTGACTGGTGTGGCTTGGAGAGAGTACTTTGGGAATTAAGTTAGTGGTTTAGCTATTTCAGCTCTTTATTTACTTATTTGGCAGAACTTTGTTCACTTTTAATCTGTTTACATTCTTCCAATTCCTTGGGCTAGTTACCAGAGCCATAGGCCTTTTCAGGTCAAGGTTCTTGGGCCTTAAGCAACAGGCTCTTCCTATTCCCCCAAAGGCCAATGGAAAGCTTAATGAGTCATTTGTAACATCTCACTTCTATTAATTTATTTCTGTATTAGTTGGCTCTCTGTAGGTTGTAAATGATAGAAACTGAACTGAAAACTCTTTAAGAAAGTAGGAAATTTATTTTTTCATGTTGCCCGAATATCCAGTGTTAAGCGACTCACGTGTTACTTTATCTAGGTGCTCAAGTGTTGTTTGCTGAAATCTGTCTCCTCCTTCTGAGTTTTCCATGTTCAAGGAATTTACAGGGACATAATTTCCTTTTAGCAGCTAGTTGGATTGTGGTGTTTTCAGACTCATACCTTAAAAACTTGGGAATTTTAATAGAAAGATTTTTGTGACTTCCCCAAAGAGTTTTAATAGAAATCTAAGAATTAGATCTTACTGTATGGGATCCAAGTTCATACCCTTCTTTGTGATAAAACATTTTGTCTTGGGAGATTAAATATATTGAAAGCCCTAGTGACAGCTTCATTTCCATTTGTGAATAGTGAGACCAATCCCCACATAAACCATATGGCCTTAAAATGAATACCCTCCACATTATACCTACAAAAAAAAAAAAAAAAGTGTGACAATTGCTACCAGAAAAGTAGAAATGAATGCTGATGCTAAATAGGCACAAGTAGTAATGCCTTGATGCATAGCTTCTTCAGTGTGTAGCTTCATACTCAAACCTACTTAGGATGATGTTCCTTTGATGGTAATGAAGATGGTAAATAATTTACCATATAAAATTAGAATGTTTTGTTCCTATCTATTCATTTACCCACCCATTACTCAGTACTCCTTCCATTTAATAAACCAATAAGGATAAACTCAGGAGTCAGTTATTTTAATGCAAAAATAAAATGTGATTATTTTAATGTAAATGTAAATGTGATTTTTCACATTTCCAGCTGTAATCATGCGGGTGTGTTTGTAACCCTTGTGTAGTGCCACTAGACCAATGTATATTGTCCTGTCTCCCTCCTTCCATAGGATATTTTAGAAAGGAAAGTATTAGAAATTTTTGGAAAAATGCTAACAACGATGAGGGTGGCAATAGCTGATTTCATAGCAAAAGGGCAACGGAACCTAGCCTGAGATGCCTTTCACTTTTTGAGGGGAGGAATTCTTAGGCAAACCACACATAATCCTTGTCATTCCAAAGATTCCAATTCAGTCCATTTAGACAGTGTGAATCCCACTAGGTAGTATGTTCTAAGCAATTATAACAATAAATTATATGATCTTAGTTAATTTTAAACTAAGGATAGTACTTAAAAATTACTACTCTGCAAGAGTTATTTATTTTGAAAGAATAGTTTTAAATGTGTAATGATGTATAATAGAAGAAAGATATTCCCAAACCATGCCACGTTGTTAACAGAAAGCCTGGAAAGCCAATCTGAGATGATAGTTACCTTGTATTAAAACCTTATTCTGGAACAAGTAGTGTGATAAGTACTTTACATTAACTACTTCATTTAATTTTGGCCAAACTACAACGTGTATGAGTATATTGCACACATTGCATTTATGATAAAAATGAAGCCCAAAGAGACCAAATAAAGTCATCCATCGAATAATTGTGAAACCAGTGTTTAAATTCAGGAGTGTCTAATGCCAAATTTTTGAAAATAACCAGTTAATTTTTTAAAATAAGTTTAACAATTCTTGTTCGCACATAAACAAATCTCCTAAGCTAAAATAACCTTAACTCCCATTCAGGGCAGTTTAGTTTAGATCAAGAGCACTGGCTGGAGTTTGAAGCATTGGAGTTTTAACTCTGCAACTTGCTACCTGTATAACTATGGAAAATTTATTAAGTGATTTTAGAACTTGTTGTTCTTGTTGATGGAACAGAAATAACACATTTATCACATTATGTATAGAGACTAATAGTATTTGAGACATAGAAAATTGTGGCTAGTGTCAATATAATTTCAAGATATTTGCGTTGGTATGTACAGAAGTCTGTAACAGTTTGTTATTATGTATGCCATTAATATGTATGCCAAAGACTAGAGGTATTAGTGCATAGAGAGTCCATTAAATAAATCATATGTAAAAGCCTTAAGTAGGCTTATTGGAACATAAGTAAATGTTTTCCAGCCTTAAGTACATAAAATCAACCATGTTTCTCTAAGAACAAGGGTCCCCACCCTTGGGGTCATGGACTGGTACTGGTGGTGGCCTGTTAGGAACTTGGCCGCACAACAGTAGGTGAGCCACAGGCCATCTGTTTTTATAAGTTCTTACCTTCACTCCCACTACTGCCTGAACTCCGCCTCCTGTCATGTGCGCAATGGCATTAGATTCTCAGAAGTTTGTGAACCCTGTTGTGAACTGCACACGTGTGGGATCTAGTTTGTGTGCTTCTTATGAGAATCTAAAACCTGATGTTTAAATCATCCCAAAACCATCTCCTCCACCCAACTCCCCGAGATCTGTGGAAAAACTGTCTTCCTTGAGACCAGTTTCTAGTGCCAAATAGATTGAGGACCACTGCCCTATACAACATACTTGTAGAAAAGTCTACCGCCTACCACCTCTGCACTCACACTATTACAAAATCATGACATAGTCTAAGTATTTGAAAATTTTGAAATGCCATGAGTAATTTAACATCCTGCTTAAGTCAGTAACTAATGGTAAGTAGCAAACACCGAAGTTCCAATCAGATGGAGCTGCTAAGTTACCTAAAAAATCATCAGCTATATATTACCTACATTTGCATAAGTATAATGCATACAATTTAAATATGTGCATCAGTAGAATTATAAAATACTGCAGCTTGTGGAATGCTGGGTTTGTGCACAAAGAATTACAAATTACATTACAAAGGTCTGTGCTTGTGTCAATAGATTGGAGGCACTGAGAAGCAGTTCTCAATGTAGCAAGAGCCAGAACTGAAATCAGGACTCCCCCAAGTCCTCCTTCTTGTCTCCCAACACTGCTTCATGCCCTCACAGCAGTGGAGTGCTGGGGCAGCTCATCCTAGCTCCTGAAAGCCAACTGGTATATTTTGGGAATGTTGCATGCCCATTGTTAAAACACAACCATAACTAAAAGTTAAGTTCCACAAATTCACAACTAAATCAATTACTTTTGAAACAAAAGTAGTAAATATTTAAAACTCATCATTTCCTAGTTTCTCTCCATATTTTACGATTATAGTCCTTGTGCTCTTGGGATACTACACTCGTGCAATGGTGTGCTAATTTACATCTTTTCCCAATTTACATTCAGCAACACATTAGTTGCCTGAAATAGGTCTAGTAGGAGTTATTGACAACCTGGAAGCCAGTCAATACTACACATCGTGACTCCTCTGCCTTCCTCCTGTCTGACACTCATTACCACTTTACCAGTTAACAAAACAACACTGTCTTAAAATTACAGGTAAGTTCATTAGCTCTTGTTGGCTTCATCTACCTATATTTGACAAACCAATTAAAAACAGTACCAAGAAAGGAGGAAAATGTATGTTTAAAAAGTTGGCAATCTTAACATCTTTTGAAGGCACTTGTTTTTCCCAACAATCCCTTCAACTATAGAAAAGTTTCCCAATATTGACATGTGTGTAGTGTTCCCTCTTGCATAGAAGATAAATAGTGGCGAGGTAAAATTTGCTTTTAAAATAAAATGCGTACTCAAAATGGTTGTCATACTATGTCAAAAGATGAAATATACAATAGCATAAAGAAAAAATGCAAACCTTGTTATTAACGAGAAAGTAATTGATTAAAGCAACAGTTAAAAGCAGTAGATGATTATGGACAGTAGCTATTATATCAGTAATGTCCATGGCAGGATCAGAGTGAAGTTATAAGGAGGGAAAGTCAGAGGGGAAGGAGACAGAGTCCTGAGGGCCTGAGTCCTGAAGTCCTGGAGGCAAGGTTAAAGATAATAAATTGCTTGTTCCCTATTGTTATTTCAACATAATTTTAAAGATTTTATTTTTATTGTTTTTGACAGAGAGAGATATATAGAGATAGAGACAGAGACATAGAGAAGGGGGAGGGCCCAGAACAGTCTCCATAGTTGCACATCATTGGTTTTTCCACGTAGTTTCATTCCACAGGTGGGCGGGGCTGCACAGGACAGGAACGGGGCCGGGGTCTCACCCAGTGAAGACTGAACTGGGAGCACTGCACAGTTCAGCATATGGGTCCACACAGGCTAGGGCTGGGATTCGATCCTTGGTCCCAGGGCTGCAAAGTGAGCGCTTAACCCATTGAGCCATCCTGGCTTCCCGCCAACATAATTTTAGACTTTAATAAAAACTACAATAGTTTATAATAGTTTTAAGTTACTTAAGAATAACCACAGATTTTAGTAGTAAAAGAGTAATAATAATAACATACTTATCAAATATACCCTTAAAATGTCCGTCTTCAATGACAGTTCTGTTGCTTGGGCTGTGTTCATTAACCCCAGAAGAGCCTGTGTCATCGTCCCCAATCGCAGAGAGCATCAACTCCTGGATCGTCGTCAGGGGGCACAGCAGGCATTGAGGGTTTCACTCTGTTGTGTGCACACTTTGCACCTCCAAATTCCCCGAAAACTCCTTGTGGAAGGGAGAAAACAAAACAAAACAAAACAAAAAAACAAAAACGTGAGCTGACTTAAAATGTTCTCAGGTAAGTGTAAGATGAATTAAGATGTGATCTTTCTGTAGGAAGAGTAACTCAAAAGAGTGCAAGTAAAACTTAGCCACCTATTTCACCCTTTAACTTATCATGCAAAATTGCACTGTGGCAAGTGAGCAAAGGCAAATGTAAATTTTTTCTAGATTTTCTCAGTGCAAGATTATTGCTCTGACATGTTCACCATGTCCAAATTCTTCAAGTTTGCTCAGTTGGAAATTTCAGGTAGAGACCAAAGACCCCCAATATTTTTATGTAAAGGCTTTAAGCTGAACAATACTTGAAATCAATTTATGTAAAAGGCTTTCAGAGAACAATACGTCAAATAAATGACATTAAATTAAACAAGGGTTCCAAAATTGTAGCAAGAAAGAAATGGAATAAAGGTTTTTACAATGAGAAAATTACAAGGAATCCAACTTTTCACTTAGGTATCGCACAAAAACTGCTTCAAATGTTTTACAACATTGCTTAGTTTAATTTTTATCCACTGCTGTACAGATGAAATGAGACATAGACACGTGGAGTCGTGCAGCTGAGGTTGACAGCTAGCAAGCCACAGAGCGGGATCTATGGCTCGAGAGCCCAGGTCTGCAGCCTGTGTTCCTGCCCACGAGTGATACCGTTCTCACATCAAATATGTTTGAGGGGAAGCTAGGATGGCTCAGTGGGTTGAGCACTTGTCTTCCAGCCCCTGCGTCTGAGGATCATATCCAAGGACCTGCCTGCCACCTGTGAGGACCCATGAGCAGAACTGGGATGTGCCCACAGTTTGGTCCTTGCCGGGGAAGAGCTTCCCATGTGGGAGGCCCCCAGTTCTATTCCCCCAACAGGCATGCTTCCCATGTAGGAGGACCCCAAATCATGGGTGTGTGCCTCCCATGAAGGAGACCCCTGGCCTGGTTCTGGACTGGAGCAGCCCCATGCCCACCTGTGGAGTGAAGACTATGTCAAAAGAGTACAACTATGGAGACTGCTCTGGGCTCTCTGTCTCTCTCTGTGTGTCTCTCACTCGCTCTGTTAAAAAGGAAAAAGAAATCATGTTTGAGTATAAAAATAGTGGACCAAGGGACCTTTATCACTAATTAATATTTCCTGCAAAGTAATGGTTCTATTTTTCAAGCTTTCAGAGTACCGTGAATGTGCCACTGTGATAATAGTCTTTGAGCAGTCTTTGTGTTGTTTTTTATATGTTAGGTCCCCCGTTCAACTTATTTCCTTCTAGTTTCAATAAAAGATTCCTGAGAGAATAACTGTCAGTGTATTTGGCTGTAGCGGCCACTGTCCTCTCTATTTAGTGAATTTCTATTTAGTGACTTCTGAATTATAGAACCTTGAAGTGAGTGTAAGTCACGTGCTTGAGATTTAACACCTGGAAGGCCGTATTTACATACTTCTTGGTGCCAGTCAGTGCCCATGATCTCATAATGGCTACTTTTTTGCATACTTACTATGAGCGAAGTGCTGTTTTATGTGCCCGATATCACACAGTAACATCTTTCTTAAAAGAGAGAAGATAGTTGATGAGGAAAAACTTTATGAAAACGTCTGACACTCTGGGAGATGTATTAAGTGACTTTTAGTCATAGAGTAAACTCTTCGCTCTCCCACAAGAGAACTGTTCAGTGCTTCCCTTGTGTAAGTGTAAGTCATGCCATCAAAAGCTAATGTGCCCCAAATTTCTTTTCAGTGTACCCTTATTACCGTTTCTATCTCAGCCAACTAAACCTAGTTCGTGCAAATAAGGAGATTATGCATTATGCCATGGACAACCTCTTAATCCTGTACCCATTAAACTTCATTATACT
>PVKE010038895.1:0-15247 GCA_004027555.1 Craseonycteris thonglongyai
AAAAAAAAAAAAAAAAAAAAAAAAGAGTAAATACCAAAGGCGGTGAAACATCGACCTGCCTAGTCTATCTCAGTGTTTCCCAGTTCACCCAAAAGTGTCCCATATGGTTGCTTATCTGGCCGGGACTTTGCATCTAATTGATAACATCTCAAGTTTCTTTTGATGTTGTATGTTCTCCCCACCCAACTTTTTTTCCTCATATTATACCGTTGTCCATAACACTGAGTGTGTGTGTGTGTGTGTGTGTGTGTGTGATGTGGTGGACCCGGCTTTCCCTGGTTATTTCTTTATGGTATATTCCATATTCCATGTTTTCCTGTGAATTTGAAGTTGGCCTCAAAGCCTTGATGGATTCAAGGGAAACATTCTGGACTCAGAATGCATCAGAGTATCATGTGATACGAGCACTTATTTTGTGTCACATCCGGAGGCACAGCTGATGACATGCTCAGTGATGCTGAGGTATTAACCGTTGTAACCAGGGCTTCCCCATCCCATCCCACCTAAAGCTTTGAGTATTTCCTTCTTAAAATGTGGTCTTAGCACCACGTGGAAAAATGTTAGAAATGCATGTTCATGGGCCCTTCTAGGTAATAAAATCTGGGGATGAGGGGTAGCACACTGTTTTAAACAGCCTTCAGAATGAGTCTCGATGAATGCTCATGTTTGAGGACCAGGG
This sequence comes from Craseonycteris thonglongyai, assembly GCA_004027555.1. NCBI lineage: Eukaryota > Metazoa > Chordata > Mammalia > Chiroptera > Craseonycteridae > Craseonycteris > Craseonycteris thonglongyai. Next base: position 680 of record PVKE010038895.1, read on the forward strand.
TTTTGTCAGCTCACTTGAGTGTCCAGATTAATTTATGCTGAGTACTAGCATTCCTCTTCGGTGAGTAGATTGGAATGAGTAGTGTTTTGTTGGTTATATTTATGTAAGTCAGTATGAGAGTCTTTGGAGTGATGACAAATCAACATTTACAATGGATTTTTTTAAATCTCCATGGAGACCAGCGTGAAGAGTGAATTTATTAGAAGGGCACAGTCAAGAGCACAGGGACCAGATGCAGGTCACGTTCACACAGTCAGCTGGTGGGTTTTGTCGATAATCTGAATTTAATACATTGAAGTTGTGAGTGGGCCCAGTCTGATTTGGCTTTTGTCACTTTACATAGAAGCGTTCTTTTTTCCTAAGTTGATATAATGTTTCTTTATTTATTAGGTTGGAGGACGTGTGGCAGCGTTAGACTCGCTCGTAGAACTTGTTACACGAGGCCGCTGCATCCCAGTTCATCTGAATTCTTTACCAAGACTGGAATCACTAGTAGCTGAGGTTCAGGCTTGGAAAGAATGTGCTGCTAAGACTTTCTTGATTGAGAATTCTCCGTACTCGCTCTTAGAGGTAAGTTTGCAAGCAGCCCAACGCAGAAAGAACCTCAGGCTTCCTGGCTCAATGGGACGCACTGTCCCTCCTGCACCGAGGTGATGTCACTGAGCAGTTTGTGTTCGATGAGTTACTTTTCTTCAGTAGAGCCAGAGAGAGACTTCTGAGCTTCTAGTCGTGTTTTCCAGACACCCCCAGGACGCAGCAGCATTCAGTGTCTAAGGGGCGTTTTCTCTTAGAATTCTTCAGTCTGTGGAAATTGGACTTGTAACCCAGGCCGTGCTTCACCAGTTGGTCTCCTGCACCTCCTGTAAAGTGCTGGTTGCACTGTCTGTATTTTTTGTAAGCTGACACTGGTCATGTGTTATGACCAGAATGAGGACATACCCCATTTTTACTTGTTTGATTGAATCTGAAATTAAACTCCATGTTCTGTGAGGTTCCTTTCTTCCCTTTTGTGCTTCCTCTGCGGAGGCGAGGCTTCTGACTGCCGGGCAGCATGTGCTGAAGGAAATGTTAAGCACAGAGAAGCTCGTCTCCCACTGCTCGGGCTGTTCCTGGTGCTTTACCACTGGCTGTGCCCTGTGTCACTTGCAGGTGCTGTGTCCGCGGTGTGACGTGGGCCTGTGGGGGCTGAAGAGGAAGCAGAGGAGGCTGAAGGAGCCCTTGCCCAGCGGGAAGAAGAGGAGCAGCAAGCCGGACAGCCTGGGTGACCTGGAGAGGAGCTTGGCTGAGAGCAAGGAGGCCGCCGCCGCTGTGCGTAGGCCCCGCCCCCGCTCCCCGCCGCTCCTAACCCGCCCTGTGCACCGAGTATGGGAAAGGGGAGCAGACGGTCGTTGTAAAAGTGCTCAGCTTTACCAAAAGCACTTTTGGAAAATGGTCCATGTCACACTTCTCAGTGGCAGATGCACAGGTAGAGGAGTGAATGGAGAGGAGCCCAGAGACGTGGTCACCGATTCTGCAGGTGGCTCCGGGCCGGGCGTCTGGCCTGCATTTACCAGGCCTTGTTGGTGCAGAGACTGTGCAATGTCAGATCATGCTCAGTGAGCTCAGGGTCAGGACAGGAGGACACAGTGGTGGGGTTTGGATGCTTTTTAAAACACATTTTTATGCTGAGCTATGATTGAGACCTCACACTGCACTAGTGTCACACGTACAACATAACAGTTTGATACGTGTCTTGTGAAATGATCGCCACAGTAAGTCTAGTTACAGCCCTCACCACACAGACTTGCTTTTTTCCTTATGGGAACTTGTAAGACCTACTTCGTCTCTCTGGAGCTTTCATACACACGGCACGGTGTTGTTAGTGTTGGTTGTTGCCCCTCGTCACCCTGGGCGTCACACCCAGGACTGATTGTCTTGTGGGTAGAAGTCTGTACCTTTGACCCCTTTGTCCATACCCTCATGACCCCCTGCCCTCTCTGCCTCCCCACCTCTGGGAACCACCAGTCTCTTACCTGTGTCTGTGAGTTCGGGGTGTTTGGATCCCACATCTGTTTGTCTTTACCTGTCTCGCAGCGAATGACCTCAAGGTCCGCCATGGTGCGGGCGGCAGGATCTCCTGCTGTCCGTCTGAACACCAATCCATGTGCGTCTGCCGCAGTGTCTTTGTCCACCTTCCGTCGGTTGGAGACCTAGTTGTCTCCCTCTTGGCTGTTCATCATAGGAAATGCTGCAGTGAACATGGGGTGTAGACATCAGTCCGATTTAGTGTTTTTGTTTCCTTGTGATAAATCTCCAGAAGTGGTATTGCTGGGTCATAAGGTAGCTCGGTTTTTAATGTTTTGAAGACCATGCTGTTTTCCATAGTGGCTGCGCCAGTTCACACTCCCAACACTGGTGCATGAGGGCTCCCTTGTCCTTCTGATGGTGGCCATTCTGATGTGTGGGGTGGCATCTCGTGGTTTTGAGTGACCTTGAGCACCTGTCCGTGTACCTGTTGGCTTGTGTCTGCTCTAGAGATGTCTAGTCAGATTCTCTGCCTGGTTTCTAATCAATTGTTTGGGGTTTATGCTATTGAGTTTTGTGAGTTCTTTATGTAATTGGATATTAATCCCAATCAGACACTTGATTTGCCAGTATTTCCCCACATTTGGCAGGCTGCCTCTTGTTTGGTTGATGATTGGCCTCACTGTGTAGAAGCTGTGTGGCTGGATGCAGCCCCGCCTGGTTGCTCTCTGCCTTGTTGCTGATGTGGGGCCTCCTTGATTTGTTCACGTAATCTTCGAACATAATGTGTGTTCAGTCACGTGCTTGTCAGATTCTGCTGCCCGAGTGTTCTAGTGTTTTAAGGCTCTGCTTCCTCCTCACGTCTGGAGACACTGCTTGAGATTTGAGGTGTGTCTTCCAGCACCTAGACTGTGAAATCCTCAGTGAAGAAATTGTGCACTGCTCGTTGACTTCATAGGAGAACTCTGAAAGAGTGGTCATTTGCTCTTGTACGTACTGCCTGTACCTGGTTTTGTTTATGGGAATAAGTGGGTAGTTTTTAATAATCCAAAGATTTGTATCTGATTTACCTCTAGATCAGTTTGTTTCTTCCCTGGCTCCTCACTCATAGATTTTCTTCTCCAACCCAGAAGGGCGAAAAGGAGAGTTCACGCCGGCCTTAGGACTCGTAGCGCCTCACCTTGTGAGTCGTGTGGAGCTGGCGGGGGGCAGATGTGGTGGTTGGAGACCACATAACTGGGACAGGTGACCATTTTAGGACTTGGAGCGGTTCCTGTGGCCCACAGCTTTTGTTTCTGCAGTTTGTCTATTTCTCTTTCCGTGAAGCACTGGGAGATCTGGTGCACTTTTTGTTGAATCTACACATTAGGTTGGAGGTGGTAGTGGCTAACTGACAGCCTGGGCCTTGAACTTGTCACCTTTAGACTCCGTTTCTTTCTTCTGCTGCAGAATGAATAAACGTAGCGAGTGCTGGGGTGCCATGTGCATAGTAGGAGCTTAGCCTGTCCACGTGAGCGCCCACATAGAGACAGCTCGTGCACACCGCTCAGCGCTACGCTCAGGCGCCGGCTCCTCACTGTGCGGTTGGCTCTGTTCTGTGTCCTCACATTGTTCACATGGGTTCACTGCACTCAGCACCTCTGTGAACACAGCTCTTGTTTTAATGGAGAGGAAAGACTTTGCAGCAGGAGTATATTTGGGTCTTTCTGCAGAAAAGCAGCTTGCTTTTACCTCTGCCCTAAAGGTTTTGTTTCACTGTGTGATGCCCATGTGTGTGCATATAAGGGAGGTCTGGCACAGTGGCTTCTGTTCAGTTTTTCACAAGGGTCCCTGTGTCATTGTGGTTGAGACACGTGGGGCCTGAGCGTCAGGGACCGTGAGAGGCACAGCTGCTGACGCCCTGTCTGAGGACCCTTTCCACAAGGACACAAAAGCTAATGTCCTCAGCGAGTGTGAGAAGCCTGTGTCTTTCCAGAGAAGTGAATTTCCTAGGAGATAAGTGAGCAGAGAAGTAGGACTTGTGAGAAGTGCATGTCAAGTGGGTACATGACGCATCATCTTGTGTAGTCAGTGCTGCAGCCCATGGGGTGGGCAGGCACCTGTGTCCGTCCTTATCGTGCACGTGGACCGTGGACCGTGAGCTGCAGGGGTGTGTCTCGCCAGGGCCCTCACTGGGTGTGAGTGCAGGCGGTCTGCTCTGTGCCCAGGGGGCCGAGTCTGACCTGTCCTTGCTCGCTCCTTGCAGATGGCAGCCCTCGGGGAAGCGCGTCTGCGCGAGATGGAGGCCCTGCAGGCCCTGAGACTGGCCAACGAGGGGAAGCTGCTGGCGCCGGTCGCAGACGTAGAGACAAAGGTCTGCGTGTGTCAGAAGGCCCCAGCCGCCCCGATGATCCAGTGTGAGCTCTGCAGGGACGCCTTCCACCCCGGCTGCGTGGCCGTCCCCACTGCCCCACAAGGCCCCCGGGTCTGGCTTTGTCCCCACTGCCGGCGCTCCGAGAAACCCCCTCTGGAGAAGATCCTGCCCCTGCTGGCCTCCCTGCAGCGCATCCGGGTCCGGCTCCCCGAGGGGGACGCGCTGCGGTACATGATCGAGCGGACCGCGAGCTGGCAGCACCGGGCCCAGCACCTGCTGTCATCGGGGAGCCTGCGCTCCGTGCGCGGCTGTGTGGGCGCTGGGCGGTGGCCAGCCCCCGTGGGACCCACAGCCGCCACCAGCAAGGTGAGCCCGCCGCATCCTGTTGCTCCCCATTGCGCCTGCCTAGTGCGCAGCTGCCGGGCCCCTGACAGCCGGGCCCCTGACGGCCGGGACTGGGGTCCCTGCCGCTCACTCTCAGCCCTGCTGGTCCTCAGCGCACGTTCAGCCTGCGTATCTCAGCACGGCTGCGCGCTTTCCTCTCTCTCCACGTGTAAGTCACTGAGCAGAAAATAAGGCACGTGCCGCCCTGACCCCTGTGAGGACAGTGGGCAGGTGCAGGTGCGAGCCCTGCACGGCTCCCGAGGAGACCCTGTGTGTCTCACCATCTGCGCTGCCGCCGCCCTGGGCAGCTCTCTGTGCTCTGGAGAACGAATGGCTGCAGGCCTGGCACTCGGGGGACGAGTGACTGGGCTGCTGGGAGTTTCTTTGCAGGGAAACGACACACTGTCGTTCACCTCATTTGGGGTCGGAGGCGCTTGTGCTTTAATGAGCAGGAGGAAGGTAGAGGGGTGGGCGTGGGTGGTGGGCAGCAGTTCCTTGGGCGGTTTGCTCGGTGTGCTGTCCGTTCACCGAGGTGGAGAATTACATAGGTCCCAGCTGCCCAGTCTCTTCTCATGCAGAGACGGGGACCGACTTCCCAGGGCTGTTCTCTCAGTCTCTGGAGTCAGTCCTGGTAGAACCAGGAGGACTGCAGGCTCGGTGGACAAGGTCTGAGATGTCGGGAGGTGGGTCTCAGTTGAGAAAGTCAAGTCTGCCTTTGGGGTCCCCCTCTGGTAACCCCATTCCTCTCACTGGCCCTGGAACAGCCTCACTGCACGGCCTTGTCTCCCATTAGGTGTCTGCGCCTCCTGGCACACCGTCCTGCCCGTCACCTGACGACTGGGACAGCAGAACCGTGTCCGCACACTCTCCCTTCTCTGCAGGATGGAGCTGCATTCCCCTCCACAGTGCGTATTTCTGAACTTGCAGTTTTGTTTTGAGGGCTGGAGGTGGTGGGTGTGCGTTACAGACTGGAGAGACCTGGACCTTCGGGTGGAGGGGGTGCCATGTGGTGCAAAGGAAACGGGGAGCTTGGTGTCCGTCTCTTCAGGGGTGAGAGGGTTGGTCCCCCGGCATTTGAGAAGCAAAGGGCTGAGTCCCAGGGGGCTGTGGGGCGTCCTAGACGTGAGCCCGCCCGGAACCACCTCCTCCTCCATGCGCAGCCGAGTGTGGCCGCCCTGTGGCCCTGCCTGGAGCGTCGCCTCATCACTGTGGCCCTTGCTCAGGGCTGCTCTGTGCTTTCTGCCCATAGCCGGCAGGGCAGCCGGGCGGGAGGAGGGTTCAGTGTGGTTAGTGCTCCTCTGGTCAGCAGACGACTTGGGAATCTCGTTGGGGCTCTGTCACAGCATGACAACATGACGCGCGTTGCGTGACCCTGAGCATCACCCTCGTGTAGCCTGAGATGAGGGGTCGCCCTGCCGGGGTCACCAGACGGTCTGGGTGGCCGCGTCGTGACTGGTCTACCTCCGACAGGCGTCAGCGCGGAAGTGAACGAGCTGCTGATGGAGGCACAGCTGCTGCAGGTGTCCCTTCCTGAAATTCAGGAGCTTTATCGGATGTTACTTGCGAAGCCGAGCGCTGCCCAGCAGACTGGCCGGACCTCGCCCGTCAGACCCAGCGGCGAGAAGGTAGGTGGGTGTCGGGGAGGCTGTGGGGCGCGGTCAGCGGGGGGTGTGCCTGCTGGGGGCGCCCTGCCCCGTCTGCGGAGCTCCTGTGGAGAAAAGGGTGTCAAGTCTGCCGTGGAGCCGGCCAGTATGCGCGCACTTGGGCCCCCACCTGGGTTTTGTCGATTTTCAGGTCACTGCGGGGTTTTCTTTTTATTAGCAAGGTGCTGCCCATCCATGTGGAATAGCTAAGAGCAGGATTGCTTTTCTTGTGAACAGTGTAGAGATGAAAATGCAGCTGTAGCTGCAATAAAGCCTTTATTTTAAGATTTATTTTATTGTTTTTGACAGACTGAGGGAAGGGGGAGGGCCCAGAGCCGTCTCCATAGTTGTACGTCATCCGTTTTCAAAATGGTTTCCTTCCACACAGGTGGATGGGGCCATGTAGGGTGAGAACTGAACTGGGGGCCTCCTGCATGGGAAGCTCACCCCAGTTCAGCATGTGGGTCCACACAGGCCGGGGCCGGGTCTTGATTCTCAGAACCCGGGGCTGCAAGGCAAGTGCTTAACCCAGCTGAGCCGTCCCGGCCTCCCCTGGAAGATGCTCTTGGAGTTACATTTAGCAAATGCTGTGACTTCTGACTCCTCACAGGCAGCTGGTGGAGCGTGCGATGCGGGTGCTGTGTGAGTGCTCGCTGGTTCTCAGCACGTGCTCGTTTGCAACCTGACCTGCAGTGTGGACGGCCCCTGAGAGCCGTCAGGACAGGGAGCGGCGAGAGGGCAGGCGCTGGCATCTGCACCTTATTTTTTATGTGGGACCAGGCAGCATGGCAGCCAGTCCGTGCAGCTGCTTCTGTAGCAGGCAGGCTGTGTCCCTAAGAGAGGTCGGGAGGCATCTGCATGGTTCCTCACACCGCTTGTGTAGCTCAGAGGTTAAGCATAAGTGCCCAGGTAGAGACTAGAGCAGTCAGCCCTCCCTTGTGGACTTGGCAGAGGGGAGAGCGTGGCAGCCCCATGCCTCCCGCCTGGTAGTCAACGTCCTGTGGGGGGCGGGGGCGTCTGGAGGCAGCACTTTCCAGTGTGAGAGGCTCGGCTGCCTCACAGCTAAGCCTCGGTCACTCCGGTCGGGTCCCGGTCGGGTCCCAGGCTGACGAGGCTGAAGTGAGTCTGCCCGTCCCCCACGCAGAACGATGGGTGCCGCGGGAAGCGAGATGGGCTGAACGGCCTGGAAAGGAAACTGAAACGACGCTCGGAGAGGGAAGGCCTCACCAGTGAGCGGAGGGACCGAGTGAGGAAGACGCGGACGCCCAGAAAGAAGAAAATGAGACTGAGCCACCCAAGGGACACCGATGCGCTCCCGCTGGAGAGCCAGCGCAGCTGCGCATCGGCCCGCACAGCCGAGACACAGTCCCTGCCCTCAGACACGTCCTACTCGGAGCAGGAGGACTCTGAGGACGAAGACGCTGTCTGCCCGGCAGTGAGCTGCCTGCAGCCGGAAGGAGATGAGGTCAGTGAGGTGTGGGCCGCTCAGTACCTGCTTCCCCTTTAGCTCAGACGCCCTGCGAGCTGGGCCCGTCCTCGCCGGGGCCTCCTGCACCCGCCTGCTCTGAGCCGGCTCTCCCCCACTGACACCTCTGCTCCTACATCGCTCCTGGGTCTTCTCCCTCCTCTGGAAGACGCTCTTCTCCCCTCTGTCCTTTCCTGCTCCTCCCAGCGTTCAGAAGGTGGGAGGGGTGCTGCCCTGACGCCGCGGTTACCACCGGGCAGCGCCGGCTCAGCCCCGGCTCAGCCCCACAGCGGGCACAACGCGAAGACTGGCTCTGACTGGGTCGCTTTGGCTGCTGGGACGGTGGCTGCTGGTGGCCGCTGGTGGCCACGGGCCTGAACGGCTTGAGGCTGGCCTGCTGTGTTGAAGCCGACTTTTCCTCTGAAAACCCCGTCTCCCTGCTCTTTGTAACCAGGTGGACTGGGTCCAGTGTGATGGCAGCTGCAACCAGTGGTTTCACCAGGTCTGTGTTGGGGTCTCTCCAGAGATGGCGGCGAAGGAGGACTACGTGTGCGCGCACTGCGCTGGGAAGGACGCGGCGAGCCGGAAGTAGCGCAGACGCGCGGCCCCCCCATCTCTCCAGTTTCTCTGCAGAGTCACAGGACTGGGGACACCAGCCTGTTCACGGTGCTATTTCTACTCCTATGGATCATTTTTCCAGGACTCTTTGAAAAAAAGGAAAAACAACTAAAAAATTTTTGACACCTTTTGTATTTTTTTTCTTAAGAGCTGTTTGTGGTTGTTGAGGTTTGAAATGCTGTTTTTGCAGGGTTTCCACCCACTGGGAAGGCACGTCTCCATGCCCAGCGTTCACGTCTGACCTCTGCCTGGGATTTACCGGCTGCACGAGTTCAACTCAGTCTCGGTGCCCATGGGGCACCCGAAATTCCAGTCCATCCTCATTTGAGGAGGACCTCTGTTGTTTACTCTGTCACCATATTGGGGAACTTAAGTTTTTCACTTTTGGGGTTTTTGTTTGTTTCTTTACCCACTTTTCTTTTTCCTCGTAGACTAGGTTTATTTATCTGAGCAATAACTTCTATGTTGGTTTCAGTGGCTGGAATTAAAACAAAACTTCCAAACGGTGTGTTGGTGCTTCAGCATTCGATGGGTGTGGAGGAGGCACTGCTCGGCGCTGAGGGGCAGCCTCTGGCCTCCCGGCCCCCCACCCTCCTGGTTTGGTAGCTTGTATCAAATGTTGCCGTTCATATTGTGAATAAACCCTTGGTCCTAACAGCGCAGCACTACCTGCTGGTTATTTGCAGCCACTGGACTGCAGCTCGTTGTCCATCTGCCACGGGGACTGCGTGCGTCCACTTCCACCTGCAGCACCCGGGAAGCCGTGACCCTCACCACTTGTGGCCGTCACGCCTCCATTCCTGAGTAAGGACCCCCCACCCCACGTCTTCAAGGAGCAGAACCTGTGTTTAGGGCCTCGCTTCCCCAGAATGCAGGCAGGCCACTCCCAGTCGCAACTCAGTCCTGTGGAAGTGGCGTCTTCGTTACAGTTGAGTTGACGGGGAAACTCGGTTTAGGGTTAAACGTCAGAGGAAATGAAGGGCTTGGAAAGTACGTTCGGTTGAGGGGATCTGGGGAGCGGCCGCCGCTGTGCTTCCTGGGAGCCCCCAGCCTGGGCCACCGCTTCCTCCCCAAGGACTGTTCTGCGGCAGCCAAGACCCGGTGGGCGGGGCAGGACCCTGCTTGATTCTCCCATTGTGTTGCCAGTACCTGTGTTCTGCACAAATGTAGCCATAAACCCACAGATGGGCACCAGCAGCAGGTCTGTGATGAACAGCAGAAGCAGCAGTTAGCACTGGCGGCTGAAGGGCACTGGCCTCTGCAGGTCACACAAGTCCATCTGTAGGAATGGCCTGCACTTGACCAACGTTGTGACGATGCTCCTTGTCTGATGCGGGCCCTGGGCCAGGAGGCCCTTGGGAATAAAGCCTGGAGTGACTGGTTCAGCCTGTCCTGCTGGTTGTGCACAGCCCCCGGCGGTGTCTGGGGGGTTAAACCATCCCCTCCCACGTGAGAACCACAGGAGGTGGGGGTAGGGGGCTGCTCGCTCTAGAAAACAGCCAGAGGCATCCAGTTACCCCTCCATGGACCTCCTCGCGCCCAAGCCCTCGGATGGACACAGGCCCCAGGAGGCAGGAGAGGCCCCCGAGAAAGCGAGTGTTGCAGCAGCACCTCAGCCATTTCCATCGACGTGGAGTCGGGGGCTGGCTGTGTGGCCGGTTGGGACAGTGACCTTTCCCTGGCTGCACAAATCAGCGTCCCGGGAGGGGGCTCGTTTCTCTTGTCACAAGTGTAACCCAGAGCCAGGGGTGCCCCCTGTGCCCCCGCGCTGCCACACGGCTCCAAGACTGGACGTGAAGAGGCCGCTGGATCTTGGGTTTTGGCCGGAGTATCTATCTGAGAGGCACGTGGTTTGCTGTTGTACCTGGTGGTATTTGGTGTGAAAAGCAAGATGCCTGGGTGCCAGGAAAAGCCCAGAAGGCCTGCACCTGGGCACCTTCCTCCACCCACGGCCTCCGGAGGCCGTGTGGTGCTTCTGGTCTCCGTGCACAGCCTGGGTGGCTGTTGGGCTTGGGCCATGAATTGATGGCTGCTCAGTGCCCACGGGCGCTTTTCTGAGCTCAGCCTTCCAGGTCTCCTGCCCCACGACAGCCTGGAGTGGATTATAGACCCCGTGTCTGTGACAGATGGAATGGACGGCGAGTGTTTGGGTTCCTGTTGCCACCAGTGACTACTGGCCTGCGCCAGGCATTGGGACCTTTCCTCCCCGTGATGATGTGGAACACGACCCCCTTCCTGTGAAACTGCCCGTCAGGAGGAAGAGCCGAGGAAATATGAAGACTAGAGTGCCTTTCCGTAGCCACCACCCCGCCCCTGCCCTGAGCACACGCACACGTGTGAGCACACGCACGCACACGTGAGCGGGAGCCCCCAACCCCTGCTTGAGCTCCAGGACAAGCCTCGCTGCTCTGCCTTGTCTCCTGTGTAGCTGCTGCATCGGCTTCCTCTGAGGTTCCGTGTGACTTGTAATAGAAACGTTTCTGAAAAGCCACCTAAAGAAAACATTGTACAAAGTGAAGCTGTTGTAAATCCATTTTCAAAGCATAAAGAATCGATTTGTAAAGTGTATAATTCACTCCCGAGTTTTTGCAACAAGTTTTCGTGTTTCAAGTTTGCCTACTTGCGAGTACGTCTGCGTTTCTATCAGCCCGCGTGGAGCGTTTGGACCCGGCTCCGTTGCGTGTGAGGAGGCGCGCCTGGGACGGGTCAGGTTTGGTTGTGTCTTGTTTTCAGGGTAACCTGCTGCATTGCAACAGGAATGGGCCCAGAAGGTCATGGATGATCTATGCCAGGTGAGTGGAAGCCAAAGGGACTTGTTTCTCCTTCCCCTTGGACGGGAAAATGGACTAAGACATCGCCTTTGTGAGGAAAAAAGTTACTTGTTCTATTTAAAGTAAATGCCAAAGACACCCCCTCCCCAAGAAAATCCGGCTCCTGGCAAACCCCTTGCCCAGCACTGACTCCTGTCTGCCCACACGCTGTCCCCCCACCCAACCCCCCAACCCCCACCGAGGCCCTAGTTGAATCACAGACGATTACGCAGGTAGACTGACAGCCAGCCAATCAAGTCAGTTAGATGATAAGGCATTTTTTGCCCCAAATGGTAGGTTCGTTCATTTAGTAAACACTGACATTGAGAGAGAGGGTGATGTGGAGGCAGGGAGCTTCAGTCACACGTGAGCTTTTCAGACGGGGCTTCCTTTGCAATTCTAGACATGAACCAATTGCCTCCAGTGCTTTGTGAGAGTTTCACCCACACCTGATTGTACAGCAAGTTCCAGAAGCAATCTGTTTTTTTTGTTTTTGTTTTTTAATTTATTTTTGACAGAGAACTGAACTGGGGGAGCTCCCAGTTCAGCATATGTGTCCACACGGGCCAGGGCTGGAATTGAATCCCTGGTCCCCGGCGCTGCAAAGTGAGCGCTTAACCCACTGAGCCATCTTGGCTTCCCCATTGGTTTTTGTTTAAGATTTATTTTTTGACAGAAGGGAGGGCCCAGAGCAGTCTTCATAGCTGTATGTCATCAGTTTTCAACATGGTTTCGTTCCACACAGGTGGGCAGGGGGCCTCCCGCATGGGAAGCTCACCCCAGTTCAGCATGTGGGTCCCCACGGGCCGGGGCCGGGATTCGATCCTCGGTCCCCAGGGCTGCAAAGTGAGCACTTAATTCACTGACCCCTCCCGGCTTCCCTTAATCTGGTTTTTATTAAAGTGGGCCTTTGCTTTTCATTGGTTTGTGTGACAGCCACTGTAGCAGGTTCCCTCTCAGGTGCAAATGCTCAGCAGGTGAAAGGATGGGGCTCGGGCAGCCGCCCAGGCCGGGCAGGACCCCGGCGAGGTCACAGGTCGGCCAGGTCTGCTGTGTTGAGTCCCAGCCCAGCACTGGCCCGGCCTTGTAAGCCCCCAGGAGATGGCTGCCATTGAAGGTGCTTGGTGCTCGGTGCTCCTGGAGCTGCCCTGACCTGCCAGCAGTTAGGGCCCCGGGATCTCGTTCAGCACTGAGTGTGGCCTGGGATGGTCACTGCTCCTTAGGATGAGCCTTCATGGTGTGGGCCGTGTCCCTAGTAGCTAAGGAGGTGGGCCGATCCGGTCTAGCCAGGAACCCACCCTGGTGGCTTGGCAGCGCCTGCCGGCTCTGCAGAGCAGATCACATGCTGCCCCTGTCCCTGCCCACACCTTCCTCTTGTTCCCAGATGGCGAAGACTGTGGGCGAGTGGCTGGGCCACAGGCACAGCAGGTCCCTTCCTTGGCTAAGGCTCTTGGTTTTCCAGAGATGTCTTGACACCGAGCAGCCATCTTTAGCCTCATAACAGCCACCCCCGCATGGGCAAAACACCCCAACAAGTACCGTTCTCCCCACGGGTGCTGCACACACGCAGTGACGTGTGCCTGGCGGTGCTGGCAGCTCCGGGCACAGGCCTCGGCCTCCTCGCGCCCGGGGGGCACCTTCGTTCCCATCCCAGCCCACCGCCCCCACGACAGCGGCCCCTGAGGCGGGAGGCGCTCAGCCTGGGATGGGAGCCGTGGCCCGAGAGCCGGGGGCACTGGCGTGAGGCCCGGGCCCTGTCCCGGTGTCCACGGAGCGCGCTGCCGGGTCACTCCCGGCCTGGCCACCAGAGGGTGCCACTGGGTCCCGCGCTCCCGGGGTCTCCCCGCCCGTGGCGTGGGTTTGTCCTGCCTGCACCGGCGGGGGGGACACGAGGAAGCCTCAGTCTCGGCCATCTTCCGAGTTGTTAGGCTTCACGGGGCCCCAGCCCGGCCCTGCACAGCACCGTCCCCGACTTCAGCCTTTAAACTGGGTGGTTTACTCAGGAGGGACTGAGGGGGGCTGCCCCGGGGCCACGGGGCTGGGGGGTGGGGAGTGGGGCGCAGGGCCCAGCGCTGGGGCCGCGGAGGCCGGCGGGGGGCTGACGACCGCACAGCCCACAGGCGGCACGAGGTTGGAGGCCAGTCAGCCCTCCGGCCACGCGTCCCCCACCGTGCGTGACCGCGCGCCGCTGGGGTCTGGCTGCGCAGGCGGGCAGCACCGTGCTGGGCCCTGTCCACCGACGACGCCTGTGTCCTTGTTAGCGTTAGGCCTCTGGTTCCACGTCTGCTGGGGCCTCTGAAGGGGGAGGGACATGCTCCCTGCTCGGGAAGGTCGTGACCCATTTTGTAGCGGGAACCAACGGCAGTCACACTTGCCTTTCTGCTGTTACGATACTCTAACGCTAATTCCCTGAAACCGCGGGCTGGGCCGGCTGTTGCCGCAGACGAATGGGTGTTTGCAGGACCCGCAGGACCTAGGCCGGCAGGAACGCAGGGGCAGGGGACGCGGAGGGGACCGCTCTCCACCCTGGTCTCCAGGGCCGGGACCAACGGTCACTCTCCGCCCCAGACTGAGGTCACCGGGTGTGAAGTCAGTTTCTGGTCTAAGCCGTGGTCTGGGGGGCAGAGCCGTAGCCTGAGGCTGGGGGCAGGCTCTGGGCCCTCCCAGATCCAGACACACGGGCCGTGGGCGCCCGGCGTGGCCCTCACTGGCCGTTTGGAGACCAAGGTTTTTGTACTGAAAACCTGAAGTATGTGGATTGTATGATACTGAACGTCCCCCATGTTTCTCCCCCACCCCCACCCCCGCATGAGCTAAGGTCTGTGTTAAAAGCCTGCCGACGCTACATCTGAAAGTTTAATGGACTTCAGTACGAAATACATGAACTGAAATTTAAAACACGTGCGAGCTTGGCACGTGCACAAGATCCGATGAGAACAAGGCCTTCGGTGGGTGCACATTTCTAATGCCGCTACTCAGAATCGGAAGCAGCGTGCTGCAGTGCGGAGTCTAAGCCTTGCTGGCTGAGTGGTGGGAACAGCAGTGTCCCAGCAGGGACAGCGCCCCGTGGGGATTCGGCTGGGGACACAGCTCCGGGAGTGCGTGGTGGGCGGGAAGCACAGGAGCTGTCCGGCACCTGCGGTGTGGACCCTCGGACCCCCGAGCTTTGAAGACGACCATGACCCTCAGACCAGGGGAGCAGTGAGCAGTGCCAGTGTTGGGGTGCAGAGGCTGCAGGCCAGTGATGGGTCACCCCCAAAGGGGCCAGATGCCAGCGGCAGGGAGGGGGTG
>PVKE010038896.1:0-15248 GCA_004027555.1 Craseonycteris thonglongyai
GGATCCTTTTGTATGAACCAGATGAAGTAATATCAGTTTGCTTTTGAAATTGCTCATTTTATTAGGTATCATTCCTTTTTTTGTGAAAAGTGAAACCAACAGCAAAAAAAAAAAAAAAATATATATATATAATAATCTTAAAACAGTGTAATTAGTCTATATCTTTAATCATCCCCTAGGTAGAACTAAGACAATTTAAAGTGGTACATTGGAATCTTTTTAAAAATGAGGGGAGGCGATCTGTGTTCCATTACTCAAGTTGATGCACTTGAAACATGACCAGGAAAAAGTCACTTTCTCAGAGGGTAGATACATTATTCATATTGGGGGGTTGTGTAGCCCAGCATCTCATTTTTAAAAGCTGCACGTCTCTTATTAATACCAATGACAGTAGGATATTCTGTTTTAGCACATGGCATTCAGTTATTTCTACAGCAAACGTGGTGGTAGAAATAATACTTCTGTCTTCAATTGCTAATAAAAAATAATGGAATGAAAAATGCATGGAAATAAAGTACTATTGACTTGGCTAATGGCTCAAAACCATTTTATTTATTTATTTATTTATTTATTTATTTATTTATTTATTTATTTATTTATGCCTTATCAAGTTTCTTCTTTTTATCATTTTACTCAGGGCTACCACTTTTAAAATATAAACTTCAGAGTGAAACTGCAGCAGATTTAATTTCTGAAGTGGATAGTAATTTGTATTTTTTTAGTTTCCCATGTATACTAAAAAGCAGTGTTTTCACAAGTGGGATGTTTTATTAGTATTATTTGCCCAATAAACATATTTTGTGGTAAATTATTTTAACTTTTATGATATCTTAGATTCTGGATACCTGGTAAAATGATATTAAGTATCATTTTATAAATTGTACCTCTTATAGTATAAATCAGTCATAATATTTAGAACTTTAGTGCATAACTTCAAAAATAAGAAAATAAACATTTCAAGATGACACGGAATCGATGAGGTAATAGTTGCCAAGAAATAATATGCTATTTTTATTTATTTGGTTTAATTGGAACTTTTTTGAAAAATTATCACAAAGGTGAGAATTAAAATCTTTGAAAACATCTGTTCTTTCTCATTTTGCATCCTGCCTCATTTGACTAGGGAAGAAAACTGTCTAGAGATGAAGTATGAGAGCTTTTGTTACTGAGTTTGCATGGATTCTTAGGTAGAACCCCAGTGACAATCTCTGTTAATCTTTGTGTTTAATAATTAATTATTCTGTTTGTTTGGCTTTCCTCTCTGGCAGTATTGTTATGGAGACTACATGGTACTATTCAGTTTCATCAGGGAGCTTGCATTTTTATTTCTTACCTAAAGACTGTGGAGAACCGCCTGAGATGCATCGCAATGACATGCAAAATAATTGCTTTTTCTTAATCTTTAAACATGGGTTCATAATTTAGAAAAACTTAGTAGTTGTTCTTTGACAGTCTGGATAATGTGCTTTGTACTGAAAAAATCACACTGGAGACTGTTTATTTACAAGGGTCTAAACATCCGTATCTTTATGGCTTTCTGCTGTCACAATGAATCACCAGCTATAAGTTGTCCTTTGTTGGTTTTGGTAAAAATCAAATGAAACCCAGCAGGCGATCTCAAAGTGCATTGTCCAAGAGTGTAAAAATGCTGTGTTGATGACAGATCATACTGTTTTTATTAAAGCTTAGAACATTGACTTCACTTTGCTTTTTGACCCTGGTACTCTACTGTCAAGGTGATTTTATTTCTACAAATTTTCCTTCTGCTGGCCTCATCAATGATTCACCATAAAACATTAGACAAATTCCCATCATCTGTATACAATTATAGCAGGATCTGTTGTGCTTCTCACTGCAACTAAAACAATGTTTTTCGGCTTTTTCTAAAGAGGAATCAATTTACTAATGTTATTTCCTTGCACGATGTCTTCTTGTTCTAATGCCAAATCATGAAAAGATATGGACTGAACGTAAAGCATCCTGACATGCCATATAGTACTATTCCCTAAAATTATAGCCAATCTTCACATATTTTTAAAAAGAGAGAAAAATACTGTAATTAGCAAATAATAATTTATGTATGGACAGGATGTGTGGAATTATCTGATCTTTTTAAGACATAAATGTGGTGGCACTACCAGTTCTCAGACCCACGACCAGTATTATAGTTCAAAAAAATGTTTATGAAAACTTTTAAAAGTAACTAGATTAAAATAGTAATATATACAAGATTATGAAGTTATTAACACTACTAAGCAGCTAGCAGTTTGTTGAAGGAACAGACACTGACTCATTTTCCTTCTTGTAATCTCAAATTTGTTTTTTATTGTGTCTGTTCCATGGTGTGTTACTTTTTTACACACTAAAACAATTACATACTGAATAAAAATATTTATTACATATTTTTAGGAGATATATATTTTATAAGATTACACAATAACAATACAAAATAATAGTAACCATTAACTGAACAGCTGCGAGCTGCTAAGCATTTTACGTATATCATTTAATCTTAACCTAGAAATGTAGGTATAGTGATGATAAAACTATATCTCAGAATGATTATGTAGCTTACCGAGGATTCAGAACAAATAAGTGACAGAATAGAGAACTGAACGCAGATTTGGATAACTGAATGCTAGTGCTTTTTCTACTGCCCTAGATTTACTTTAGCAGAAACACACACACAGAGGCAGTCTAGCTCCGTTCTTTTCAACATTGCAATATGCTGTCACTGTCACTCTGAGATGCTTGCATAACATAATGTACTTTCTAGAAATTTCTAAATGGCTATATCTTGCCTAAGAAATCATGTAGAAATTGTTTATTGTA
Source organism: Craseonycteris thonglongyai (assembly GCA_004027555.1). Classification (NCBI taxonomy): domain Eukaryota; kingdom Metazoa; phylum Chordata; class Mammalia; order Chiroptera; family Craseonycteridae; genus Craseonycteris; species Craseonycteris thonglongyai. Next base: position 2,833 of record PVKE010038896.1, read on the forward strand.
TCAATGATGCACTCCCAGACACTTCCAACCTCACCTTTCACTCTGCCCTCTTAAATGTCTGGCACTCTAAAAACTGGAACTGTATAATAGTTCCCAATACACTTTCTTATTTATTTATTTATTTTTAAAGATTTATTTTATTGTTTTGAGAGAAGGTATGAGAGAGAGAGAGAGAGGGAGAGAGAGAGAGAGAGAGAGAGAGAGAGAGAGAGAGAGAGAGAGAGGGAGAGGGAGAGGGAGAGGGAGAGGGAGAGGGAGAGGGAGAGAGAGAGAGAGAGAGAGAGAGAGGCCCAGAGCAGTTTCCATAGTTGGACGTCATTAACTATGACATGGTTTCATTTCACACAGGTGTCCGTGTGTCCGTGTGCGTTGGGGACTGCATCAGGGAGTCTCCCATATGGGAAGTGAGAACCTTTGCCGCCAAGCCATCCTGGCGGCTGCTATCAGTTGCACCACAGTTCAGCCTATGGGTTTGCATGGGCTGGGGCTGGGAATCAAACATCAGACCCAATGATTATAAGGCAAGTGCTCCACTGCTGAGCTATCTCAGCATCCCCCCTGATTGTTCTTATTAGAGAAAAATTCCTTCCTTTACTCCTGGTTTCATGAAGAGAGATGAAAAGACAATATAGTCTTTTTCTGTCCCATACTTCTTCATGTCTGGGAAGATGGAGTAACTTTTCTGATAGATACATTTGGGAAAATTAATTGGAAACACTTAGCATATCTCTTCTATTCCTAACCTAGGAGGTAGCTGCTGAATCTGGGACGTTGCTGTGTCGGGGCACAGGTTTAAATTTGCTGTCACCGGTTGGTCAGCCTGCCTGACTCTGGGATTCCATTAGCAGGTATGTCTGGTTCTTGAACTAGGCCACATCCTTTAACATGGCATCTGCCAAGAGTAAAGTCCATATTTGAGTTTATTCTTTATTTTTCAATGTTGTCAGAACCTGGGTAGAGAAGAGGGATGCTATTTACTGAGGACTCTTTCTGAGATTCCAAGAATGCTGTTCCCTTTACCTAGATGACTCCTTCAGTATCCACATGCCAAAATCCCACGTAGCAATCTTAAATGTCCTTTGTCCTGTAAATTTCCCTATATGACAACCTCATGCAGAAACGATCTTTCCTTCATTTGAACCTCTTATGTAATATATTATTACTCCTTTAAATATAATAATATTTATCTTAGCCCTTATTTTTTACTTATTTATTCACTTTAAAAGTATGAAATAATGCTCTGCACATTGTTGTTATACCTAGGGTTATAGCAGTCCACAATTCAGATGAGGTACCTATTGTCCTTGAATTGTTAGCTTAGTGGAATAGGTGTAGATGGGAAGGTAATGACAAGTGGAATGAATGGTGAATGAAAGTGGAGGATGCCGGGATGGCTCAGTGGGTTGAGTGCTTGTTTTTCAGCCCCAGAGTCCAAGGATTGAATCATGACCCCAGCCCGTGTGGACTCATATGCTGAGCTGGGGAGTGCCTCCTGTTTGGTTCTCACCAAGGCAAGGCCCTGACCTGGTTCCTGACCTGCACAGCCCCACCTCCACCTGTGGAATGAAACTATGTAGAAACCTAATGACGTGCAACTATGGAGACTGCTCTGTCCCCACCCCCTTTTCTTTCTTTCTCTCTCTCTCTCTCTCTGTCAAAAACAATAAAAAAATAAATCTTTAGAAAGTATAGTGTGTTGTGGTGATGGGGGTGGTGGTGGGGGTATGGCAAAGGTGCCTAACCTAGACAGGAACATGGTCAAGGTCTCAGCCAGACAGTGTTCCTTTCTGGAACTTGAAGACCTCTTCCAAGCTGCTAAATCACGGTAAGAAGTGACTTTTAGGCTAATACCGTAACTTGAAAAACGAATAAGAGTTAGCTGGGCGAATGGGCTAGACTAGGGGGCAGAATGGGGAGAAGAAATGAAATAGCATGTGCAAAGGGCCCAGGGGTGAGCGGACAGCAGACCACATCACACATGCTGGAACTAGATCACGTTCTTGGAGAACAGAGCATCACATAGTAGAATAAATATTTGTTGAATTGAGTTATTTTTCATTAAAATGAGTCCTCTATCTTTACCTTGAAATACTCTAAAATAATAATGATTACTACTTGTAAAGCATAGTATGCCAGGGACCATGTTAAGCACAGTGTTAATGTACATACTAGCTTATTTAATCTTTCAAGTAACTTTATTATGGTACTATTATCTTCATTTCAAGACAATAGAGCCAGATTCAGATATAGTAAATAATCTATCAAAGGTCATAAAGCTAACTAGAGGCAGAGCCTGGGAGTCAGGAGTCACCTCATTCCCAAATCTTCTCTTTCTATGACATTATGACCAGTGCTACTCTTACCCCTGAGTATCACACTTCATCAGAGTTTACTGTGTGCAGTTATATTATTCATATTCTAAATTCTCTATGTACATTGTTTTATTTAATCCTCTTGACAGCTCTATGGTTCACATTATATTTACTATCTTTGCTTTACACAGACATTCAGGCACAGGATGGCTAAGGAGCTAAGTTCATAGCAGTAGGACATGAGAGGTCCAGGGTTTAAACCTAAGCTGCCTTTCCCCAGAGCTCAAGTTTCTTAAGTGGGGGAATCACTTCATAAGTTGTATAAATGTCTACCCACTATATTGTACACTTAAAATAATATAATATTGTATGTCAACTGTAATTAAAAAAAAAAAAAAGACAAAATAGGAGGCCATATCTTTTATGATAGACTTTGCTAATGCAAAGCAGAATACTAGTACTTTTAAAGTAGTATTACTTCGGGAGGCTGGGATAGCTCAGAGATGGAGCACTTGCCTCACAGTCATGAGGTCCAAGGTTTGATTCCTGGCCCCGGCCCATGCAAACCCCATATGCTGAACTGTGGAGTAATTGGTAACCACTGGGATGGCTCAGCAGTGAAGTTTCCTGCCTCCCATGTAGGAGGCCCGCAGTTTGTTTCCCGTCCCACGTGGCCCCACATCCACCTGTGTGAAATGCAACCGTGTCACAACTAATGATGTACAACTACGGAGACTGCTCTAGGCCTTTCCCTTTTCTCTCTCACTCTCTCTCTCCATTCAAACAATAAAATAAATCTTTAAAAATATAGTATGACTTCTATATGAGGCAGACAGTTAAATTTTGCATTGTTTAACACTAGGAGCCAGAAGTTTAATGAATTTACATAGATAAAAGTTAGACAGACATCTGAAGGGCTGACTTCTGCATTAATTTTCCCAAAGCAAAGGGCCCATAAACTAAGGATTTCACATTCATGCCTTGCTGTGAGAGCATTAGGCCTATTAGGACAGGCAGACAGGAACTGTGCTCACTGAGTGCCCCCACGGTAAGTTGTGAGTTTTAGGGCTAAGCCAAACTGGCATGCAAAAGGGGTTGCTGTTGATCTTTTATACTAATTTTGGATTAATTGTGATCTACAGCACTGCGTAAACATGCTATCCTAGTACTTTAGCTTCTCCACAGCTAAACATTAATCCCTCTTAATGCTCTAAGTCAACTTTTAGTCCTTAGCAGAATTTACCTTAATCTCTGGCTAGTAAGTTAACTGATTTACAAAACATAATCCATGAGCCCAGAATCTTAAGGATGTACAGCAAGCAGCAGCCTACCTTACGGAGTTGACTGGACTGGATCCTTTAACAGCAACACAAGCTGGTGAAGGTGATGACCCCAAACTGTGAAATTCTGGAATCTGATTATTTTGTTGTATTTTAATATAAAAGGACAACTGACCTTAAATGTGATTGAGAGTACTAGTGTGTGCATGTGCATGCATATGTGTGTGTGTGTGTAGGTATAGGTATCATGACCATTTGCAATTTTATGTTTTGCTCATAAGAGTCGATAGCTTTTCTGCTATGTGTTTTTTCTTCTTAAGTCTTTTCAACTATGACAGTCAGTCATATGAACTAGTGACAGATCTTTCTTTCAGCTTAGGTACCTATTTATTTTATCTCCTAATTGTTTAAGCATGTATGTGGTGATCATGGAGAACTACCCTGCTTACTATGCCTGGTCTTTGTCTTTCATATTGGAGTAGGACTGTCAGTATCAGTGATGACAAACTCAGATGGTTCCATAACGCAGCTTGGTTTTGAAATCATTTATGTTGCTTGGCCTTTTAATTTGAAACTCACTTGGCTTTCAGGTCCTTAAAGGTTATGTTCTCTCCTACTTCCGGCCAGCCATGAACTTTTATATTTAACCATGGGCTCCACCCCACCCCATTCAGGGCTCTCTGATTTCTAGCAGACCTTCCTCCTCTATTAAGGTTTCTCTCAGATTTCTGAAATTAAATTTGTCAAGCCTTGCCAGGTTGATACTTAGTTTGTAAGTGTAATTCTTCTGTGTCACCAATTCTGACTTTGTAGGTCTTGAGTTTCTTCAGAAAATTATAAATGTTCATATTGCTTTCCTCTTATGTGCAGAAATTTTTGGAGTTTTGGGTGGTCTTTTTGTAACCACTAATGTCACAGTAGGGCTCCTGTTTGCATATTCATGGACTCATATATGGCGAATGCAGCCTGGAATTGCAGGCAAGCAAGGAAAGGAGGAACCCCAATATCTTTGTCAGGAGGACAGGCATAAAGCAGTTTGCATTTAAGAAACTCTTCCTTAAAAGAATCACTGTTTCTGAGTATGAATGTTTCTTTTGGGTGATGTGTGTCTGTGAGGGTGTTTGTGCATGGGTGCTCACTCAACCTGAATGAGCTTAATTCGATGTCTCTTATAGGATGAGCAGAGTGAAGCTCCTCTGGGTGCCTTGTCCAGGTGAGGAAATGTTGGAACAAACTATTGTGAATTTGTTAAGGCCTAAGCTGGATGTTCATTAAAAATCCTGCCCCAGTGCGACAATGCTAGTTTAATTTAGACTTTGGGAAGTGAACTTATAGAGATTATTTTGTCCCATAGATTGTCTAGTAGTGGAAGAGCACTGTTAGGGAAGGATGAAATCCTGGGAGTAGGGGCCAGGAGTTGCCTGAAAGGAAGTTAGGGAATAACTGGGCAATGGTCCTGAGAGCAGGTGTGCAAGGGTAAGGATGGGGGCACGTTTCCTGAGAGCCCTCTAGCAATCTTATACATGTATTCACATATATACAATTTGGTCAGGACTTCTTTCATTATTCAAAAATTGAAATAATTTGTTTTGAGTTGTTTGTTCATACCTCATAGCCACACAAAACATTCTTTGGCACTTATATAATTCAAAGGTAAATGTCAACTTTTGATGGGGACAGCCATATCTATACCAAAACCTTCAAATATATACCTGTATCTATTTATTTATACTCACCAATGGTCTTCTCTTCACTCTAAAATGCCTGAGAAAGAAAAAAAGGGGATTTGAGAAACAGGACAGTGAAAAGAGAAATGGAAAGTTCTAGTGTTTCTCAACGATATTCATCTCCTTTTCATGTTTGTCCTTTTATAAACTCCCTTATATTTGTTTACAGAGAAGCAGTATGCTGTAATGGTTAGGATTATAGGCTCTTGAGCCTGACACTTAGCTTTGGATTCCAACTCTGCCACATCTTGTTTGTGGTCCCTTAAACAGTCATTTTACAAAACAGTTAAATAATTTCTTATTTTCATTAGTATTTATTATGTGTACAAGTGGAAATTTACCTACTTCATCAGGCTGTTGTGAGGACCTTTAACCCTAAAAATTTGTACACATAGTAAACACTTACTAGAAGTGTTAAAATCGTATTTATATCTACTTCAAATGTAATTGCCATTTTATTTTAGGTGGGTAAGCCAAAGTGCAAAATGACCCTTAAGTACGTTGTTATGCTCTTTGACAATGAACTTAAAATTTTAAAAACGTCATTGTCGTCTAATATTATTTTGGAATACACAAAAAGGAAGTTCTGAACTCAGTGGGTGGGTAAATTGTCTTACTCAGAGGTTAAGACTTATGAAGCCTGTGTGTCTGCCACATTCTGTGCTACCAACTTTAGAAGTAATAGAAGTAATATTTTGCCCTCCTTTTTTATGAAGTCAATAGCTTCTTAAAACTTGGTTCAGAATTCATGTCAAGTATAAGGATATCATTTTTTGGGCTTTACATAAACTCAGTGATTATACAAACAGTAAATGGCCAAGTAATTCCCAAGGCTTAGGTTTCCTGACTTGAAGCCCAGTGTGTTGCCTTGGTAAAGTAGTAGTACCCTGGACATATGCAAAAATCTAACACTCTTGAATCTAATATTCTATGAAATTCAGAGATTCTTCTGGAAAATGCAAATGAAAAATTTAAAGACTGCCTGTATACTAAAAATGCTATTCTTAAGGGTATGCAGGTAGATAAGAAAACAGCACAAGAACTTTTAGCTACTCACAGTTGACAAATGAAGTGTGCTGAGGAGAACAATAAGATTTGTAAACTTCTAAATGACGTCTATAGTTCATGCTGCTCCATATAAGATATTAGTTCTTGGGGAAGCCAGATGGCTCAGTGGGTTAAGCACTCACTTTGCAGCCCTGGGGACCGAGGATCGAATCCTGGCCCCGGCCCGTGCGGACCCATGTGCTGAACTGGGGAGTGCCCCCAGGTCATTTCTCACCAGGGCAAGACCCCGGCCCAGTTCCTGCCCTGTGCAGCCCGCCCACTTGTGGAATGAAACTATGTGGAAAAACCAATAATGTGCAACTATGGAGACTGTTCTGGGCCCTTTCCCTTCTCTCTGTCTCTGTATCTCTCTCTCTCTCTCTCTCTCTCTCTCTGTCAAAGGCAATAAAAATCTTAAAAAACAAAAAAAGAAAAAGATATTAGTCCCAAACACTGGTGTTATTTATTGCTGTCATTATGCATTTTTTTTTTCCACCCATGGCAAACTCTCAGAAACCATATTGTTAGTTCAGAGGATAAAAGATTCTATTTCATATTTTTGTCTAAAGCATCTTAATGGTATTTTTATTATACATAGGACCTGTTACTGTTTCAGACCATGCTTTGCAATTTCCATGCTTATTGAGGTTACAATTAATACTCACATATTCTTTTAACTTCAGACATATTCATAGTATCGCTCTGTACTTAATGATGGATAACTCTCCTTTAGACTTTTGTTTTTCAATGAATTATACCTTTAAGCATAAAAAAAGAAAAAACAATCTCTTTTATTTTGTTCCAAAGGTTTGAAGGCAGTGATGGACTATGTAATGTGTGACTGTGTGTCTTCGTTTTCTATGTATCTCATTTAGATGTTAGGCCTCACAGGTCTAGCAGATTTAAAACAAATCCACAGGACATGAGAGAGCATGAATGAAAGAGTAATTATATCAGAGCTGCAATTCTGCTCCTCTCCTTTGTTATTATTGTTGTTATAATGATTTCTGCACCGAAAATCTCAGAGTAAAAGAATGGACAAACTATCCTTTTCAATATCAGAATTTTAAGGGTTCGCATATTTATACACACACACATACACACATGCACACTTACACATTTGCTTGGTACTGGATGGATATTTAAATTATTTGTTTTGAGCTGCTCACTTGGTTAGAAAATATTAGTCTTGTGGCCAAGATCATGAGTTCAAATTCCAGGTGGTCCAGAGAATTTTGCATGGAAAATAAGTTTTCATATTCGTGATTGCCTCCTTAATCACAGTCTACTGTTCAGTGTTTAAATTCTTGTGTATGTCAAGACAAATGAGCTGATAGTTTTATTCAAACTTACCACTGGGAGGGGACTGAATTCAGCAAAAAAAGGAACTGGTGAGTGACCAGCATTCTCCTTGAATGTAAGGAAGGAGTCTGCGTTTCAGATGCTTTTCATGCTTAACTTTGCTGAAACAAGATAGAAGAAAAGCTAAAAAATAAAGTCTACTTCTGTGGTTAGTACTAAGATGTTGGTTTGGGAGTTTATTTTGAGAGGAAAGACCTCAAATAAAAATATCTGTGATACATAGGGCCAAAGGGAGCCCTATAGAAAGTCAAATGTTTAATATCATCACCTGGTTTCATTCTGAAGAGAACTTCTTCTCTGACTTACATTTCTTATTTCATCTTTTCCACCCTCTAGAAAAATTATAATTGACATACAACATATAACTAGAAATTTTATATAAACACTCATGTAAACATTTGCATACTTATATCTTATGAACACCCGAAACTCATGTAACAGTGTATGTCAACTGTAATTGGAAAATAAATTAATTAAAAAACAAACCAAACATTCATATAAAATTGAAATTTTAAGACCAGTTAAAAGCTTCCTTTACATGTTAATGAAGTATCTTAGTTCATCATTAAGAGCTCAGGATGCATATTCTAAACAAGAGTAAATGGGTTTTTTGTTTGTTTGTTTGTTTTTAGTTTTATTTTATTATTAGAGAGAAGGTGAGAGAGAGAGAGCGAGAAAGAGAGGTGGGGCAGAGGTGGGGGTGGTGGTGGCCAAGGTAGTCTCCATAGTCATACATTAGTTGTGACTTGGTTTCATTCTGCACGGATGTGGGGCCTCACAGGACGGGAACCCAACCAGGGACCTCCTCCATGGGAGGCGAGAAACTTCACCACTGAGTTATTCCAGTGAGTACCAATTGCTCCACATTTCAGCATATGGTGATTGCACAGGCTGGGTCTGGAAATCGAACACTGAACCTGGCGATTGCGAGGCAAGTGCTCAATGGCTGAGCTATTCCGGCATCGCCAAAATGGTAGTAAACTTTTAATCCAAACCTGTAAATAGATAAATAGAAGCGAGAATTATTATAACTCCTGAATTTAGCTGATTTAAAATATCCTCAAAACTGCTAATATCAGCACTCAATTAGTGAGTAATTTAAGTATAGTCACATAGCAAATGTCACATACCAAAGAGATTTAGAGGAAAGGCATGTGAAAACTTTTTATAAGAGGATATAATAAATTTAGTTTCATACAGACTACAAATTATTAGGAAGCTAAGAAGTGAAAAAAGTGCCACTTAAATCTTTGCTACTTTGCATGTTCACTAGGTAAGTTTTATTTTTTCAAGTTTATTTCAATTTGGTATTATGTCTTTACTCGCAAATTGGGATTGAACATCAAGTTCAACGTTTGAGACTGTCTCTGCTACCTGGAAGGTTCAGTGGCCCTGGTGAAGTCATTGCTGATGGCAAACATTTGTAGGGTATGCAGAGCACTGATTGACAAGTGCCCACACTAATCCCAATGAGCCTAACCCAAGTGTGTGAGACCTCAATGAACCTTCAAACACTGGGGCTAAAATTTGTTTTACAAGTGAAATGTTTGAGAGCTAGCAGCCTTCCTCTCAAGCATCCCAAAGACATTAAGCTTGCAAAGGCATTTCCCTTGGAAGGGGCTTGCTTTTTCATTTTTGTTCACAGCTGATCCATGAGAAAGCCTCCTGTCTTTGGATAAAACTTCATGGAGAAGGGAAATTGAAAATAAATGTCACATCATTGTTGGTTATGCTGATAACCACAATATTGCTTACATTTTAGAATTTGGAAACCTGAAGCATATTGAGGTTAAATAAATTGCTTTTGGATAACAATGAAGAAAATAATAAATCAGCCCCCAAACCCTTAAGAGTTTGGCTGTAGTTGTATGCTTGAAGTACTGATCTACATTCTTGTCACGTAATTTTTTAAAAGATTTATTTATTTATTTATTTATTTATTTATTTATTTTTACAGAAAGAGAGAGACAGAGAGAGAGACAGAGACAGAGAGAAGGGGAAGGGCCCAGAGCAGTCTCCATAATTGTACATCATTAGTTTTTGATATATTTTCCCTCCATGGTGGGTGTTGGTCTGTCCAAGAAAAGAACCTGGCTGGGGGCCTCCTGCATGGGCCCAGCAAGCCCCCAGTTCAGCATATGGGTCCATGTGGGACAAGGCTGAGATTTGATCCTCGGACCCGGGGCTGCAAAGCGAGTGTTCAACTCGCTGAGCCATCCTGACTTCCCCTTGTCATGTCATTTATTCTTTTGTTTTATATTTTTTTCAGTTATCATAAATTTTGTTTTACGATGTTTGACTCCAGAAATTTTATTTATTGTAAACTGAAAATGAAATGAACATGTTTGCAATGTAGAAAGACAGAGAGTGTATTTCCAAGAGTTTTCCTCAAATGAGGTTAGGTGCACTGATAGTGGAAATAACATATGCTATGTCTTCAGGGTTAGCTCCTCCTCCTGCTAGTAACATATGTTTAATACGTGTGAAGAGTCCCAGTAACTATTTAGAGCAAAATGAAATTGGACAGCCATTATATATATATATATATATATATATATATATATATATATATATATAGACAGAGAGAGAGAGAGAGAGAGAGAGAGTCATCGTATATATATATATATATATATATACACACACACACACATATATATACATATACACATACATATATATATATATATATTTCTATATATAATATCTGACTTCCTGAAAATTATATCTATGACAAAATACATTGAATTCTCCTCAATAAAGTGAGGAGAATTTAAATTTTAAGTATGACACATGTTCATATTTTCCAAATAAATACTAGATAGTAAGGGGTTAACAGAGGTGATAAGAGATGTGTCTGGTGATTAGAGCCAGACACTGATGTTAAGTGTCCAGTGCGTCTCGGGAGCACACAGTTTTCATGTCAAGATCTCTATGTCTTTAATAGTTATGTTTACACCAGATAGATAGAAAAAATATCTTAATTTTGATGTATGGGGAAACTAGGGTCAAAAGAATGAAATGATTTTGTAAAGGTATGTGGCAGTTGAGAATCAGATGAGGGATCTTCTAAATATAACAGAAGTTTCTTAAATCCATGAATGCTATTTTATTACTTGACTATTAGTTGTTTTGACAGATGAGCTATGCACATAGAAAATATAGATGCCTACATGTGTAATTTATTTGCTCAAGGACCTATTTCCAGGAGTAACTGAATCAATAATTTACTGAAAGACAAAAACCAGATCATTCAAAGTTTTTAGCAGTTATCATTGGTTAATTCCAAGTTCTGCAAAAAATGCTCAAAAATATCTCCAAAATATAAAACCCATTTAAGCATTTTGCTTCTAATGGCACATATAGGCAATGTATTATAGAGTTGTACACCTGGAATCTACATAATTTTTATTAACCCATGTCACATCAATAAATTTAACAATTAAAAAAAAAAAGAATTTTTGGTACAAATAAAAACTGTGTTTTAAGTCCCAAACTTCATCAATAGTTGACCCTTATTACCCATCATTTATCCTGAGTGTGGCAGCCTGTGAACAGACCAAAACCACAGAAGATGGACCATTATTCTGCAAATGAACATAGCATAGTAGCTGTAGGAGCTCACTGTAAAGAAGTAGAAGTCTTAGAGTCCAGATCTGGTTCTTGTACCGACTTGACATTCTCTCTTGGATGTTTCAAAGACACCTCAGAATCAGGATGTGTGAGAATGAACTCATGATCTCCCAGGCCCGGTCATCTTTCAGGGTTTTCTGTCTCACCGAGTCGCCCAGCTCCCACATAGTTCTGCAGCCCAGAAACCTAGAAGTCATGTATTACACCTTCATCTTCTTCACCTCCCTCATCCATTCATCACTTGATCCTGTAGATTTTGCTTCTGTAATACCTCAAATCTGCCAGTTTATCTTCATCTCTGCTGGTCCAGGATGCCATTGTCTTTTGCTTGGACTCATGACTTTTAAATTGTCTGACTAACCACTCAATATGTACACTATAGGAAAATGACCTGTTCAAAAATGTAAATCTAAACAGACCACCTCCCTGCATAAAACTCTTCTTATCTTCAGATAATGAGGATGGAGAAGGGCTTTAATCAGAACTAAAGGTACCACCCCTCCAGCCTCACATTACCCCATTCTCCTTTCTCTGTTATAGCCAAATAAAACCACCTTTCTTTCAGTCACTCATATATCCCTGCGACAGGACATTTGCCCTGGCCTTTTTGTTGCCTAGGGCATGTTTCTGCCTTTTCTTTGCCTGGTTAACTCCAACTCATTTTTCAGGTCTCAGCCTGCATCTGTTCCTGGGGGTGGGGGTGAGGAATTACTACGTCCTTCCCTCTTACTTTCATTGCCCTCTTTGTAGTACTTGTCATGGTAGCACTCTTACATATGTTGGTGTGGTTAAGTACTATAGCAGGGGTGGCCAACAAGTCGATCGCGGTCGACCTGTCGATCGCGAGGCCAATTTTGGTCGATCGTTTATCGCTCGCAATGTCTGGGGTGGAATTCCGTGTACCATAGACTTTGAAGCGATTGTAGAAGACAAAACTTTCTAGCAATAGTTTAATGCATTCTGGGAATTTGCCAAGGTCATAAATTCCTAGAATTCTGACAGCCTGACACTGTGATCTCCGCCCACCCAGACAATACATTTTGACTTATGTGTTACAC
>PVKE010038897.1:0-15264 GCA_004027555.1 Craseonycteris thonglongyai
TTGCTCCAGTCTTTAAAGGAGTGATGTACTATGCTGCCCTCCTGTGTTCATGGCAAAGATCACTAAGTGATATTCCTGCTGAGCCTGTCCCCAGAACCTATCCTAAATGCAAGTTCATACCCCATTTGTCATCCTTGCCTTAGGCCCACTGTGAGGATAAGATTGGGATTTCTGAAAACCATCATTACGTCTTCATACCAATTTGGCTCCCAAATACAGAAAACTGTGTTAAATCTATTAGGGACCTGCAGGTCTACTTACTTCTGTGAATTCAACTTACCATTACTATTCTGTTTGAAAAGCAGCACAGATGCAGGAGGAAAAGTGATTGGGGCATATACTGTCACCACCAGCGCCATGTCAGCAGTCAGGAATCTCTGAAACTTGTGTTTATCCACTGCCATAGGGTTAAAAAATAAAAACCAAAACATTTTGAGAAACTAGGTAGTAATCCAGAGATCTGTGAAAAGCTGCATCAGTGCAACTCTCAAACCCAAAGCCACTAGTGTTTCTTTTTTTTTTCTTATTGTTAAATTTATTGGGGGTGACAGTGGCTGGTAACAATTACATTGTTTCCTGGTGTACAACTCTACATTACATTGTCTATACATTGCATTATGTGCTTACCACCCAGAATCAGCTCTTTCCAGCACCATATATTTGATGCAACTATGTTTCTTTACTCCACTACTTCTCAAAATATTTGCCTGCCTCAAAACAACTGAAGATACAACCCAATCCTATCAGAGTGATTTTTTTCGACAGAAGGCAAAATATTGGAGCCTGGAATATATTTTGGGTTTAAAAAGTTCTCAAAAAGTTCACAATAACAGCCACAGATAATATATTAAAAAAGAAAAACACACTTTTTTCAACAAAACTTTTAACAGAAATAAGCAGTGGGACAGATCTGGCCCACAGGCCATACTTTGCAGACCTCTGATCATGGGGACTACATGGAGCTTGTTTTTCCCTTCAACAAACCCTCTTTTAATACTGTAGTTATAGGCAAATAAAATATTTTAAGGAAGAAAAGTTAATCCTTCATTCAGATAGCATGGCTGATGAGAACAGAAATTATCCAGAGTACCCATTAATACTGCCTTCCATTATCTCAGCTGAGAGTATACAGGTGATGCTCAGAAGCTCCCTAGTTAATACAAAACATTTTCCCACTCCTAATGTGTAGGAGTACAATAATTTTTGCAGTAAGTGTCCTTGATCACTACCCTCCAAACTCTCATCCAGTGTCAACACCTCAGAAGCTATATATCTCTGCTTTATCCACCCCTAGGTTTCACCAACACTACCACTGGTATATCAGATGCCAAGAGTTCTACACTTTGACAGACCATTTTTATAAAGCTGCCAACTCCAATTCAAATACACATGGCAGAGAAGCCTCAGCACCACACAGACGTTACATCACTGGGATGCTTCAGACAGATTCAGATATTTTGAATAAATACATCATTGGCTCCTAGACCAGTGTACTGAAAATGCCTCTAATCCAGAGACCTAGAGTTTGAAACTGTGTACTCTGTGCTTTCCCGCCAAGTCATAGTCCCTGACAAGACAGTAAGATGGACAAGGATCCAGGAGGTTCCCCACTGCTTACCTGCAGTGTGCTGAGAGAATAAAGGTGAGGCTCGGAAGCGCCTGAACCCACAGTGGAAGATCAGCTCTTCTTTGGCTTTCACAGGTTCCGTGTTGCCAGGGTGCCGCCTCACCACCATATTCAGTACTGACATCTGGGAACCAAGTAAGAAAAACAGAACTTCCTATTAAGGAGTAGAACAGCTTATCCTGAAAGAAGGCTAACCAAGCTAAGAGTTTCAGATTCACTCTAAGAACTGACAATGCTAATTTATAGTGGAGTGCAGATAACACAGATTCATCTTTTACCTCTACCAACAACTGGCATTAAAGCCAAACATAGGCTGACTTTCAGAGCTTTCATGTACCCTTCTATACTTGTTGACATGCCTGTGTCTAACATGTAAGAGCTCAAAAGGGTCAGTGCCTTCAAGCCACTCACTCATCACATACCTCAAAACCACATGCATTCAAGCAAGCCCCTTCTTCCTCAACCCTTACACTCCCTGGCCAAAAGCCATGGTTCTCTCACACACTGTGATCTACATGATTGCTGGGCCAGAGAAAAGAGATCTATGCTTTGGCATAAACCCTCTTTATTTATTTATTTTCTAATGATTTAGAAAATGTGATTTTTTTAAAATTAAATTTAATGGGGTGACATTGGTTGGTAACAATTAGATAGTTTCCAGATGCACAAGTCCACATCACCCACGCATCGCACCATGTGCCCACCACCCAGAACCAGCACCCCCCCACACACACACATCCGGTGCCCTCTCCCACCTCCCCTCCCGCTCTCCTTCCCCCCTCCTCCCCTTCCCTCAGGCAATCACCAAGCTATTGAGTGTGTCCATAGGTCTCTGTGTCTTTGTTACTTTCAGTTTTATATTCCACCTATAAGTGAGGTCATGTTTCCTGATTCTTTCAGTCTGACTTATTTCACTTAATAAGATGGTCTAGGTCCATCCATGTTGTCACAAATGACTGTATTTCATCATTTCTTATCGCTGAGTAGTATTCCATTGTGTAAATGTACCACATCTTCTTTATCCAGTCATCTATCGAAGGGCACTTCGGTTGTTTCAACCTCTTTATTTTTGAGGCTGCCAACCCTTGGTTAAAATCTGATCTGACAAATATACTTAGAGAAGTCTCAGAACCACAAAGAAAATACATCACTGAGATGCTTCAGACAGGTTCAGACATGTTGGGTAAAACCATCATTGACTTCTCTATCATCCTGATTCCTAATCCTAAAAGAATATTTTTCACCACCCAATTAGCAAAATGTCAGTCACAAATAAAATTTTACACTATCAGATAAAACTGGTTGGTTTGTAAAGTATCATAACTCCCATTTCCCATAAGATACTAACTCACTTTCTGTTCATGAGGTAGTAAAGAAAACGCAATCAGGGGTGCTCCTCGCTTGAAGTACTCAACCACAGAGACAGGTACTTCAGAGACATGAAGTGTGACGTACCAGCCAACCTGCCAAAAAAAAAGCACAAAATGATCACAAAATTATCCTAAACGTCTCAATAATGAAACATTTCTCCAAATATGTTAAACCTCTCATAATATCCTAAAAAGCCAACCCTTGCCCTTCAAAGTTGCCTTCAGATGACTCAACGACCTGCATTAAACCTTTTCAGTTAGCATCTCTTTGTTTCCAATAATCACTCTTATCAGTAACTTAGTGACTCCTCCAATTAAACTATGGGCAGCACAAAACTAAGGTACTCTTGCCAAGAGAAGGAGTAAAGGAGGGGCACCTTGGCTAATAAGCACACTGGAGGGATAAATAAAGGAAGGCAAATACCTCAGCTCCTTCAACCTCTTTTTCCTCAATCTCTTTAAAGATGTGTTTCCTAGTATTAGTAAAGTTCTGAAATTGAAAGATCCGAGCATAATCTTGAGGAAGGTTTTCCTTAGGATCCCATGGAGATGTCCGGAAGCTCTTGAGGCCTCTGTATTTCTGATATCTAGAATATAGATTTTAAAGAAATTAATAAATTTATATGGTGCTACTTACCCTCTCACTCATCAATAATATGGTAAGGCTCTAAAACTTAAAGAACTCTTACACTATCTCTCAAAATAACCTAATAGCCTAAGTCAAGACCTGAATCCAAAACAGTTCTTAACTAATAGTTCAGGACCAAACCCAAACTTCTCATTGACAAAGGACAAAGTATTTACAGTGGCTCCCAGTTGTTTATCAGAGAGTATCTCCTTAACCTGACAAACATGGTCCTGATAAAAGCCTTACCTCTCTAATATCCAACATCAACTCTGAGTTGTCAGAGAGCAGAAATGATCATCTACAACAGCAGTGTCCAACCTTTTGGCTTCCCTGAACCACATTGGAAGAATTGTCTTGGGCCACACATAAAATGCACTAACACTAACAATATAGCTGGTGTGCTTAAAAAAAGCAAGTCACAAAAAAAAATCTCATGTTTTAAGAATTTGTGTTGGGCCACATCCAAAGCCATTCTGGGTCACAGGTTGGACACGCCTGATCTACACCACGCCTGTCCAATCCATGGGCCACATGACACCCAGGACCGTTTTGAATGTGGCCCAATACAAATTTGTAAATTTTAAAATATTATGAGGTTTTTCGCGTTTATTTTTTAGCTCATCAGATATCATTAGTGTTAGTGTATTTAATATGTGGCCTAAGACAATTCTTTCTCCAATGTGGCCCAGGGAAACTAAAAGGTTGGACATGGCTGATCTATACCTTCATGCTTTTATTCTTGTAGATCTACCAAAACTCCCCAAAATCTCAAAATGTTACATCCTTTGAGTATATTTCACATAAGAAGCATTTGTTAATTAACCTTAGTATTTTTCATTAAGTATTGTAACATTATTAGTCTATACTACAGTGTAAAACTTGATAATACATTACTATTCCCTGTATGTATGTCTTATCTTCCCATGTAGAATAATAGCCTTTCAGGAACAGGGACAATGTACTTTTCTCCTTTTGCATCACACTGATAGTTTTGAACCACATAAGATTTAAACAAAAAGCGTATCGATTGATTTTAATTTCTTGACTAACCGAATTCTAGCAGCCACATCACGGGGGGTGTCTACTTCATCTGGAAACATCTCTTCCAGTCTTTCTTGTTTATATTTCTCCAACATTTTTTCCTCAGCCTCTTCATCCACTTTCTCATCATACAGATCATCACGTACAGACTCTCCTATAGTCATAGTTTCACATTCCTCCTCTTCTTCCTCTCTACTACTCTCATCCTGTAGAATAAGGATTATAGTTTCAGAAAAAACCCATAGTTGTTTCTATCCTAAAGGCCATGAAGCTAAGAATAAAATAACTTAATAGACACCTAGTCCAAACCAGTGTCAATTCTAAGAGACTC
The DNA here is from genome assembly GCA_004027555.1 of Craseonycteris thonglongyai. NCBI lineage: Eukaryota > Metazoa > Chordata > Mammalia > Chiroptera > Craseonycteridae > Craseonycteris > Craseonycteris thonglongyai. The sequence continues at coordinate 4,998 of PVKE010038897.1, forward strand.
AGTTATAAAACAAGTCTCAGTCCCAAAAACCACAAAGTCATTCCTAAGAAAGTGGTCACATACACCCCTCAAGGTCAAGAATGAACTTCTTGCATTTGAGTCTATATACAGAAGTGGCTATGGTCCATTTCCTTACCTGAGATTCCTCTTCCATAAAATCCTCATGTTCTGTATCATCAAATTCATCTTCCCCACCACTTTCACCATTCTCATCCAAAATCCATTCAGCTTGGTAACTGGATGTTCCTTTAGGAACCTTCTTTACCACCTTGGAACTTTCCTTCAAAAAGTCTGTAAAAACCCAAACAAGATTAAGTAAATTATATACTTCCTTTCTCCTATTTGGGTATTCTTCCCCCACCCCCCCATCCCTATTTGGGTGTTCTTACCTAGACAAGACACTAGATATTGCTGACAACACCAGAAACTCTAGCAGACACTGAGCAAAACAGACTACTACTTCCAAATTTAATTCAGCTGTCTCAAAACTAGCAATACTTACACAACTAAATAAACCCTGCAATGAATCTGAAGTTGTTTATCTGTTCATTAGAAAACAACAAGTAATTTTGAGAAATAAAGTAAAGCTGTGTTCAATGTTTGCTTAATGCAAACACAGCATGTGGGGGTAAGAGGAGACAGACTTCCAAATACATCCTCAACCCATTATACCACACAGGGTCCTGACTGTGAGCAGCAGGGCAAAACAGTTCCTGGCCAGATGAATTACAAACAAGTTTGCCATTACCAACCATTTGCTTCATTCAGCTCCTCCTCAGTGGGCCAGGTTTGCTCTCCCTCCATTGGATCTAGGATAACCTCTGTTTGCAAAGATTCTTGTCTATCAGGGTCTACCTTCATTAAGACCTTAAGGTCTTCTTCCATGTCAGCTACAGCTTCCATAGCACAAATCTAAAAATCAAAAGCAGGTGATGGTCAGTCAAACATTAACCAAAAATCTACTAAATCTAACACAGTAACCAGAAAGATCCAGAAATAACAGTCCTTAAGTAGAAGATGAATGAAACAGAACACCAAAACCTGTCAAGTTTTTTCAAATGGTTCTATTTCCTAGCATTTTAATTCCACACCTCTGCTTGATTCTTGAGGGCTTTCAGAATCTGGTTCCACTCCTACCTGTTTATTAAATACCTTATTCCCATCAAGCTGATTTCTTTATGGAGTTGAAAGAAATCCTTTAATCCGTTATTGTGCTAGGTTCATGTTGTCTCTAGCTTCTAGGATATTTTTTCATCTCTCTTCAACTCATAAATCACATCCATCCTTCTCAACACCTGGCTCAAGTCTGATATTTTCTGTGAAACTTGCTAGTCTACTTTCTCTACATAGTTTTTTCATTCCACAGGTGGGTGAAGGGCTGCTCAGGGCAGAAACTGGCTGGGGGGCCTCCTGCATGGGAGGCTCACCCCACTGAGAACCAAACTCGGGGCCACACCCCAGTTCAGTATATGGGTCTGCATGGCGGGGCCAAGGTTAGATCCACGGACCCCAGGGCCGCAAGACAAGCACTCAACCCGCTGAGCCATCCTGATATTCTGCCTACTTTCTCAACTTTCACAGCAAGTCTGTACCTCAACCACATTTTCTCAACCTTTACTTCATGGGTATTTGACTTTTTTTTTTTCTGACCTAATTGTCTGAGGAAAGAGACTACATCATATATCTTCTCTAAACTCAGAGACAACTGCTGTGTAAGCCATCTACAAAGTGCTGGACAAATACGTATTATAATATAGCAACGTATTTGTAGTTGACTACTGCCTCTCTTTGTACTAGCAGTCACCTCCAGGGACTAGTGTAGCTATCTAAGTGTGCAAAGATTACCTTCTCTGAAGTTAGTTCCCACCTACACCAGCTTACACATGAATCTACCGAACAGTTTTAAGAACATCAATCTTACCTCTACTGCCATGCCTGTGTCCTTTTGGGATTTGATCACTCTCGAATTTAAAGGGAAAGGGTCCATAGGAGCATCTATCTGTTTCATCTGGAAATCACCATGTCCAATGATATGCAGCAAGCTATTTACATTCAGAGTCCGCCCACGAACATAGCCTGAGATTTTCAAGGTGCCCACCAAGTTATTCTCTTCATTAGGGACAAAGTCAGCAGCATTAGCAAAGAAGTAGGCCCGGCGATCTCGAAAGGCAAGATGCCGTTGCTTTTGGTTAGCCAACTGCCTGAGCAGCATCCCTGCCTCCTGTTGAGTGTCTAACAGGAGGAGTTTGTCATCAGGAAAGCGTTTCTCCACTACTTTACTTAGCTTCTTTCTGGCATCTATTTGTTTCTTCGGTGGGAGGCCAGAAATCCCCTGGATAGCTAATGCTGCGAGCAAAAGAGAGAGGGCTTAAAGACCCATTGCTTCACTACAATACCCCCTGCAAATTCACAAAGAAGTTCACAAAAAAGCTAAAAGTTACGAGTGCAAAGATTATTATGAAACTCAATATTCAGCTACCCTAAAGAAATTTCACAGTAAAACCAAACTTCATACTCTTCTTCCCCTGGGCAAAGGGCAATTCAGAAATAAAAAGGCACTTTGATAAATCTGTAAATAATGGACCAAGTTTAGGCCATACATGTATAACCCCTCCAAATCAAGTGTCAGGCACAGTGCTTGTCAAATTACAGGTGCACAATGAATGCTAATTCACTTCTCTAATAGCCTCCAATATTCCCAGTACACTTACTATAGGTGGGAAGGCCCTGAGCAAACAGGCAGGAAAGGCAGTAATCCCCAGTACTATCCCAGCCTTCCAGTGGATCAAGGAGGAACAGGATGGTGTCAGCCACTTTCGCCAAGTCTAACACAGTGTGCAGATCCCCTAGAGATAGAAGACATAGTCAACAGAAGAGGTGGTTAGTACCAGCACATTATACTAAAAAAAAAAAATTACCATTACTTAAGACAAAATGATGGAAAATATTGTTGGACACTCTAACCTGGCCTTGCAGATGTGAAAAGCCACCGATGTTTCAAGCGGGGGCATAACAGCATAAAGCTGTGGGTGCCTCCCAAATCATTCAAGTGTACTGTTCCAATATCCCCATCCTGAAGCAGCAGGAAGGCCTCTGGCAGGGAAACCCTGTTGTGCAGGGGCACCACCAGTACCTGATGAGGAGGGCCATCCTTGCTGCCCAGCTGTCTCTTCTCTGCCAGTACCTGAAAACAGAAAGGATCGGAGAACATCTCAGTGTTTCAGTACTTTGTTCTATCAATAATATTGCATTCACAACAGTGAGGATATCCCCCACCCCACTCCACCCCCGCGGCATCTCATAAAAAGCAGCAAGTGTGGGGTGGGGATGGGGGCAAGGTGCTCAACAAAAACAAAGGGTCCAGCACAGAGGTGTTCAACCTTTTGGCTTCCCTGGGCCACATTGGAAGAAAAAGAATTGTCCTGGTCCACACATAGAATACACTAAGGATATAGCTGAGGAGCTGAAAATAAAAAAATTTAAAAAATTGCAAAACATGGGCCACACATAAAATACATTAAAAGATAGCTGAAGAGCTTTAAAAAAAAATTGCAAAACAATCTCATAATGTTTTAAGAAAATTAACGAATTTGTGTGAGACCGCATTCAAAGCCATCCTGGGTTCCATGCGGCCGTGGGCGGAAGGTGAGACAGGTTTGCTCTAGCACAGTCCCAACCTGCACGCCTGACACGGGCTGGGTTATTCTCTATCTCCGGCCCCTCCCCAGTATCACATTTTCTAGTTCCGGGCATTATCAGCCCAGAACGATTTGTTAAGCCACACCATCCCCAATCCCTGCTCCTCTTACCGCCTCCTTCTTTTGCTTTCGGAGCTGGCTGGCACGATGCCTCTGGTCTACTCTACTGAGCTCCTTCCTCACCTTCTTGCTTAGGGTTTTCAATGCTAGGTGGCCTGGAGGGAGGTCAGAAAAGGCTCTTGGGCAGGGCCCCAGAAGAAGGTCAAGACAGGGGAGACCACTTTCCGCCCACCTTAGGAGCCTTTTACGCCGGGTACAGGCCAGAGGTAGGAGCTGAGTCTGGGCATGAAGAAAAGCAGTTAAAATCGACTAAAGAACGCTTCTTCTTCCAACCCTATCTTCTCACCCTTGCCGTCCCGCTGCGCAGATCCCCGACCCCGATGGCGCCCGCCTTTATGAGCTTTATTCTGCTGCTTGAGCGGGCCGGAGCGGTGGGCCGCCATGCCGCTACCCGCGTGTACCAAGTCCGGCACTACTTCCGGGCCGGGCCGAGCGCTTCCGGTCCCCTCGTTGGGGGCGTGTCCTCCCCTTGGCGGGGCGGGGCACGGCTCGCCTAGTCCTCTCGCGAGGGTCCTTCCCACCCTTCTCTGAGAGCGTGGCTCCCGCCGCCCTACAAAACCGCCGAGAAAACTTTTCCCACGCGGCGGCCTGCGGGTGGGGGCTTTAAATCTCCGGCTGTAGACTCGAGGTTTGGGCTCTCAGTCCCGGAGGGCTGTTTTACTCCGCTGCATTTTTTTTTCACTGCGCTACTAAGTTGCATTACCGTACTTAGGAAGATGTTCAACGGAAGCGTCTTCGTTCGTGTGGAAGAGGGCTGGGCCGCTTCCCTCACCTAGTTTTTTGCACGCCGCTCCTCAGTTTGCAGCAGAAGGTGTTCTTTATCACTTTGAGCAATCTTAAGTCCCTCCAGTCACTTGTTGGGCTATTCACTTGTATAGACTTGAAGTCTGTAAGGCAAATTGCGTGGGAAGCGTTTCTTTCACCTTCATGGGCTCCGTACAAGTTCCCGCGGGTTCGGGCCGCCCCGACACGCGCTCCCCACCTCCCACGTAGTTGCGAGAATGGTGGGACTGGACGTGACGGCCCCTGCGGAGGAGGGAGGGCTGTCTGAGTCTCCCTAGGTTTGAAGCGGCTGCGGGTCACCTCGTCTTCCCACAAGCTTTGCAACCAGGGCGACCGGCTGCCAGAGGGGTTAGAGCCACAGGGAAGCCCCGGGCTTTTCTCGCAGCCAGGGGACCACGGCGGCCAGACGCGGAGCGCAGGGCTCCCTGGACCTTCCCGTCGGGAAAACGAGCGGGTAGAAGTCGGGCACCTAGCTAGATGGAGGCAGCGCCCCGCCTCCCGCGGGTCGCTGCGCGGTCCTGGCGGCCCGCGGGCGCTCACAATGCGGGTCCGCGCCCTCGCCGCGGGCGCCGGCGCGTTGCCATGACAGCGGGCCGCGTGGCGCGCGCAGCCTCCGCCAGCCGACCCCCCCGGCACTGAGTGCACCCCCCGCCCCGGCTGTGGGAAGGGGCCGGGCCAGCCGCCTGACGTCGGTGCGGGGCTCGGAAGATGGCTGCGGAGCCGGGCACCGGGCAGTGGCTGCGGCGGCGGCAGCGGGGGGCCGGGAGCGCGGCCGGCGGGGGTTCCGCCTTGCGCGTGCGGCGCTGAGCCGAGGCGCGGAGGCGGCGAGGGCGCGCGGGGGGCCGGGGGGCCGCCCCGCACAGCCTACGGGCCGCCCGCGGCACCATGGGCAGCGCGGAGGACGCGGTTAAAGAGAAGCTGCTGTGGAACGTGAAAAAGGAGGTAAAGCCGGGGCACAGGCTCCCCCCCGGGGGGCTCGGGTCCCTGCCCGCGCGACTCGGGGACGGGAAAGGTCCGCGCCCACCCTCGGGCGCTGGCGTTCGCTGGCCCCGGGCGGGGGCGGGGCCCTGGACCGGCTGCGGCTCCTGCCCCTCACCTGCATCGGGGGCAGCACCCCTTTGGCCCGAGGGGCTAGGCCAGGACTCCCGAGCTTGTTTGCTCCGCGATCCCGCAGCTCCCCGCCCTATGACGGCAGCACCGCTGGGAGACCGAGGTCAGGGGAGGGGTGGAGGCGAGTGCCGGCGAGCTGGCGCTGCCCATTCATTGCCCGCGCTGCGTGGGGAGGGGGCGGGGCACCGCGTGGGTCTGGAGTGGCTGAGTGGGTGATTTGGGGGCTTAGCTCTGGTTTGTCCTACAGCCCACTCTGTTATCCCTCTGGGAACTGAGTGGCGGCTGCCGGAGGGTTCACCGCACATCTCACTGCTTCTCCACGCCCACCTCCTTATCCAGAGACGGGTGGGGGAGGTTGATATGGTTTTTAAGACTCCTATTTACCCCCTTTAAGAGGAGACCCCCACCCTCCATATCAGAAAGAGAAAAGAGCCCTTCTCAGCCCGCGTCCTTTACCTTGACCCTGACCTAAAGCCCATTTCAACTTCATGGCGGGGGAGGGTGCCCATATGAATGACTCACCCCCATATGAGAGCTGGAGAGCTCAAACCCGCAGAGTGGATTAGAATAGATTAGGCCTCTGGGACCATGAACAACTCTCACCTACGTGTGTCTGCCAGGTGTGTAACTTCATGAGGGCAGGAAGACCATCTGTTTGGTCCACTACTGTGTATCCGGAGCCTAACACACAAAGTAGGCATTCAATGACTGTTAACAATATACTGATCTTGAAGACTGCAAGTTCTGATGGGAATGCATACATTTGGGAATAGTCTGGATCTAACTCTGTATAATCTTGAATAAGTTACTCACCCTCTCTGAGTCTCAATTTCTTCATCTCTAAAATAGGGATAATGGGGAAGTCGGGATGGCTCAGCGGGTTAAGCACTTGCTTTGTAGCCCTGGGGACTGAGGATGGAACCCTGGCCCTGGCCTGTGCGGACACATATGCTGAACTGGGATGTGCTTCCCATGTGGGAGGCCCCCCACCCATTTCCTGCCCTGCGTATTCCCCCACACCATCACCACCTGTGTGAAATGAAAACCATGTTGAAACATGATGTACAACCATGGAGACTGCTCTGGGCCCTCCCCCTTCTCTCTCTGTCTCTGTCAAAAACAATAAATTAAATCTTTAAATAAAATGGGGATAATGATAACTGCCTCATATATAAATGTTTAACATATTGGTTCCTTTACCCCCTCCTCGAGTTTCAGGATTGGAGAACTCTTGAGTTCTCATAAAATCCTGGAAGGCTCTAGATGGTTCTCCTGCATTAACTATGGCCTGACTATTATGCCTAACATTTTTTCCCTTCCCTCTCATTGGCAAAAAAGTGTTTGAAGCCATCACCTTGTATATGAGGAGCTCCACTGTGCCTTTGCTGTGAAGTGGCCAAGGGAGAGTTTTGTAGGCCAAGAATATGTGAAATCATCATGTAAGCCCCAATTGTGGTCTTCCCAAGGAAAAGAGAAATCCCAGTGATTAATCCTCAGGAAACAAGCAGTCTAGTGATAGAGACTTATATGAACAGTATAAACAAGAACAAAAAAAGTAGCCACACCCAAACTATGGACAAAGGTGCCAGAATTGTTGATGTGATTCAAATGTGGGGTTGGTCAGGGATGACAAAAGATTTCTTTTTTTTTTTTTTAAAGACGTGGTCATGTATTTTCTGGCCACGTCCTGAGGGGTTAGCCACAGGAACTTTTTATTTATTTATTTATTTATTTATTTAATTGTTTGAGAGAGAGAGAACCGAACTGGGGGAGCTCCCAGCTCAGCACATGGGTCCGCACGGGCCGGGGCCGGGATTCGATCCTGGGTCCCCAGCGCTGCAAAGTGAGCGCTTATCCCACTGAGCCATCCCGGCTTTCCCGACAAAAGATTTCTGAGAAGACAAAGTTTGTTTGTTTTCCAGTACTTAGAAGTACTGGGAAAAAGTACTTTCTGTACCACCCCAAGAATGATTCCTAAAAAAATGCGAGAAATGTCCAAAATATGCCACAGCTATGTCTGTTACCTGACAGAGGCTGACATACTCTGTCAGTTCCCTTCTCCTTCGAGTGCTCAATTTTAAAAGAAACATATCCTTTCATCTCCTACAAGTAGAGACAGTGGGGATAATTGTAGACAAAGCTGACCTTTCACAGAGGACCTCTGGTATAATTCTAAGGGCATCTGTAGGTCCTCCTAACCTAAAAATCTGCCCTACCAGCCTGCTTCAGATGCCAGCAGGTCTTTGAGTTGTGATGTTATACTCTGTTCAATGCAAACACTCCTTGGGAAGTAATCTAGGAATCTTTTAGAGCTTAGAGTCCCACATCAATCTGAACTCCCTTTACCTAACTGCTAACTGTGAGCAGTTTTCAGCAGAAAGGAGCCTCCATCTCCTCACTTTGTACTCCCCAGGCTTTAGAAACTCTATCACCCACCAAACTGTACAATCCTAGGTGAGGGACTTGGGAGCAAAGGCAACATCAGGACACTGCCTGCCTTGTCCAAAGAATGGCAAAGACCAGCTCTGCCTGGAGCTTTCTCTATCTGGAAGGTTTTATACTGGGTTTGAGGTAATCCATTTCTCTAATCTCCAGGATAAATATATGTATGTCTCCTGGCAGGTTCCTCCAGGACATCAAAAATGGTTGGCTTAAGTGTTAAGAGCAACTAGAACCTTATAGACTGCTGATAGGAGTATACATTGGTACAACCACTTTGGAAACAATTTGGCAAAATCTAGTAAAGTGGAAAATATGCGTCAGAAATCTCTTGCCTGGGGAAGCCTGGATGGCTCAGTGGGTTCAGCGCTCATCTTGCAGCCCCGGAGTCCAAGGATTGAATCCTGGCCCCTGCCTGTGCGGATCCATATGCTGAATTGGGGTGAGCCCCCAGCTCAGTTCTTGCTGGAGCCCCACGCCCACCTGTGGCATGAAACTAGAATACCAGTGACATGCAACTATGGAGACTGCTCTGGGCCCTCCCCCTTCTCTCTGTCTTCTCTCCCCCCATCAAAAACAATAAAAATCTCAAAAAAAAAAAAAAATCTCTTGCCCAAAAATATAAACCCAAAGAAATGGACATTCATATTCAACCCAAAAACATGTCTACAGTGTTTATAGCAGCACTATTCATAACAGCCCCAAACTGGAAACTACCCAAATGCCAGTCAGTTATGGGGTATTCACACAATATAGAATGAGCAATCCAAAACTACACACATGAACAGATCTCACAGTCACACTGAGGAGCAAAAAAAACATTGTCACAAAACACTGCATACTAAGTGATTCCATCTAGTAAAAGTACAAAACCCTGCAAAACCACTCTTTGATATTAGAAGTCAGGATAGTGAGTACCCTTGAGGGGAGTAGTGACTAAAAACTTGGCAGAATGAGGTTGCTTTGAGGTACAGGTCACATGTTCTGTTTCTTGATCTGGCTGCTGGTTTCACAAGTGGGTTTAGTTTGTGAAAATTTACCAAGCTGTATAATTATGTAATACATCCTTTTCTACATGTTTACTATATGTCAATAAAAGGGTGTTTGTGTGTGTGTTTTCTAAAAGATGTGACTGCTTACCTTACAAAGTATTTGGAAACTTTCACATTCAGGTAGGAACCCAAATATCAGGGTTTTACCTCAACAGAAAGAAGGCTGGACTTGTGAGCATGTGGAGAGTGTCCCTGAGACCTAGGTGGACCTACCCCTACCTTCAGAGTAGGAAGGGCAGGTTGTTTATTTGCAACTTGTACTGAGACAGGTTGTCCCTAAAGGACAGTCTGCCCAGAAGCCCTTCTGCTAAGTACAAATGAGCAAACTGCCTCCTAGACCTATTCTTCACAGCAAGGCACTTCCTCCTGGGATGGAATGTCTGCACTGATTGATTGGTTGGTGGGTTTATATATCACTTTTAATGGTTACCTTTCCAAGATGCTTGGAGCTGTTTATGCTAAGGAAAATTTGCTCCCCCACCCCTCCCATCCCTATCATATGCTCTGCACGTGTCTGAACCGAGACAGGAGGGCAGAGCCAAGCTATTTACTTGCCCACAGGCCTTTGACCAGAAAATAAGCAACTGTGCTGCCCATTTGTCCACAGGTGAAGCAAATTATGGAGGAAGCCGTCACCAGGAAGTTTGTTCATGAAGATAGCAGCCACATCATTGCTCTGTGTGGTGAGTGAGTGACTAGGGGATAGATAATGGGAGATGGGTTCAAAACTGAAGACACGGTTCTGGAGCCAGGGAAAGGTGGATCCTCAGGTTTAGTAGTTCTTAAATCTGGCTGCAAGCAGAATCAACTCAGAAGCTTTTGAAACCTCTTGGGCCCCCATCTCAGACCTACTAAATTGGGATTTCCAGGGCCCAAGAATCTATACATGTTCAGTCCCCTAAGACAACAGTGTTCAAATTTTATCATACATCAGAGTCACCTGAAAGGCTTATTAAAACCGATTTCTGGGTCCCAACAGTGGAGTCTGAGAACTTGCATTTCTATCAAATTCACAGATGATGTTAATGCTGTTGGTCCAGGGACCACACTTTAAGAACCATTGTC
>PVKE010038898.1:0-15246 GCA_004027555.1 Craseonycteris thonglongyai
AATAATAATAAAAACCAAAAACATAAATAGGAAATAGTATTTCTCATTAAGGAACTTGAAAATGATTGTTATAAAATTATACATATATAATAATAATTATAAGAAAGTGAAAATAGTCTCTGTACTTCAACTTCACTAATCAAATGAAGTATGTAGGCTCCTGAAACTACTTAACTGTAAAAGAATTTGGAATTAATCTGCTTCATTAAAATTTAATGAGGGGTAAATTAACATATATTTTCCATAATAGAATATCAGGTTAAATACTATTGGTAACATTATTGTTCTCAGTGTGGTTGCTTTGATCTGTTACCAAAAATAACACCATCAAATTTCCAGATGTCCAGAGTGAGGGCAGTCTTTTTATATGGGAGATTAAAGAGAACTTTGAAAATCAGTGTTTCCTCTTAAGTTTTTGTGGCTACTTTTGGTGCTTGCAAATCTGATACAATTCATGACTCTGGTGATGTTGGAAGCTTTCTAATGGTTCTACTGAGAAAAGTGTGGAGCTCATCAAATGCCAACACTTCTTCAACTCATTCATTTAGATTTATCCAATGTTATTTCCTGTCACACTTTCAGAAAATCAATACCTGGCCAATGTGATGACGAGTCTTATTCATTTCCTCTGATACAAAAAAGTGGTTCCACATCCAGCCACGCTTCACCCTCAAACGAGACTCTGCTGGGTGCTTAACAGGCTCTGCTTTAGGCTTTTCTGCTGCTGTGAGGCAAGGCCATAGGAGGGGAATTCCCAACATAAAAGGTAGCAATAAACAGAACATCATTCTGTTCTTTTGATTCCCGATGATGCTCTTCAAAGGATACAGTACGTTGTAAAAAACAAAACCAAAAAAACCTTATGTTTCTTTTCAATCTTTTAAATCTTAAGTATCTCCCACATTCCTAAAAACCAAGAAACACAACAAAATATGACATTTTAAAAATAACCCTTTCTCACTTACTTGCTAAAGAAACGACACAACTTTTGCATCCACAGGAACGAAACCAAAATATACATTTACCTTTTAGTTCTTTCAATTAAGTGAGTTAATTATATTTTCTAGCTCAGTAATAATTTGGCTATAACAATGATCAATTTCTGCTGAGGCACAGTCTGACCTGTTAAGCTGAAGTCGAATCTGCCTGAAGGTTGGAAAGTGGCTCTGACAATCTCTTCGATTGACAGCTGACATTGAGATAGAATTTTCTTTTTTAACCTGCTTACTTTTTCCAATTTATCTCAGTAAAAAAGACTATTCCATTAAAACAACGGTCAGGCCAGAGGGGAAAAATATGTAACTTCTCTTCTTTTTCTATATAAATAGGTTTTCTCATACAATTTTCCAAAGTATCATTTTATGTAGTATTAAATAAACAAAATGTCAATTTACCTATAACCTGGGGAATTTAATAAAGAGTTATACTGATGTTATAACATATTCTGTAAATAGAAAATCTGCACAAGATGTTTACCATTTTTTACTATGAAAGCTATGAAATGAAAAAAATTTTTTATCGTAATAGTAATAATGGCATTTTTAGAAAATAATTACAAAATTATACTGCCTGAGTAAAAATGGATTAATGTTTATAATATGTGAAACAGAGAGAGATGAAAACTATCTTCTATTACTTAAATAAAAAATTTAAAAATAAATAAAAATAACCTCTAACTACTCAGTTTTCCATTTAGCTGAGATTGATCTGATCATACTAACTCTGAAATGACTGGTAAGTCTCACTTTTATATTGACCTGAATCACTTTGCAAACTAGATGTGTGTGTGTGTTTGGTACTCAAGAAGAACAACTATTTTTTATAGATCCACAATGAAATTTAATCCCATAATCAACAGAAAAGCTACAGAGTACCTATTTCTGTTAGGAGTTTTCTATATGATCTTGTTTTGAATCTTCACGTATTTGAAATATTCCCTGACAGCTTTTTTAGATCTTTAGTTCTCCTTAGGAGGAGTGTTATAAAAATACCTAATTAAAAAAAAAACCACATAGCCATAAATGGGGATCATGTGATCCCTCTGTAGTTCCTTCAAGCAGATATATTCTTGTTGCAAGTTTACTTAATGAAGTTCAAGAAGAAATTCAGCTGAGGTGAAAATTAAAAATAAATTTTATCCTTCTATTGAATACTTAAAATTAGAATAATGTTCTTTAGAATTTGTTAAATATGTATTTTGATTTCTAGTGAATAATCAAACTATTTAAAACAAATACAGTTTTTTTATGAGAAAATATTTTATAGAAATTTGAGAAACTCCCTAACAGTGACAAGTATACTTTATAACATGGGGAAAATTACATTCTTGTTAACTTTATGATATTTTCATGTATCTGGAAATAGAAAAAACAGTATAGTGAACACCTATACACAAATACTCAACTTTCAAAATTATCAACACTTAAGATAATCTTGTTTCATCCAAATCCATATCTACTTCCTGATATTAAAATAAACTTCAAATGTTATATCATTTAAACCATTCATTACACAGATACACACGTACACACAGTCTTGGGTACAAATGCTATATATCTGTGTGTTTATAACATTCTAAAGAGCAAAATTAAATATTTTAAAAATTAGTAATAAATCTTTAATATAATCAAATATTCAATTAGTGTTCTAATTAAAAATATTTATACTTCTTTGATTTGGGATTTAACTATGTCCACACAATTCAGCTTGTTGATATATTCTTTAAGTCTCATTTTCCTTTTCATTTATGTATTTGACAAGCAGATCATTTATCCTATGGAGTTTCTAATATTATGGATTTTGCTAACTGAATCCCATAGTGTGGTTTAATATTTCTTTTTATTTTCTATACATTACTAGAGGGTTAATTAGGTGCAGTTTTTTTAAAGATTTATTTTGCTATTTTTGAGAGATGGTGAGAGAGAAAGAAGGGAGAAAGGTCCAGAGCGGTCTACAGTTTACATCATTAGTTGTGGCATAGTTTCATTTCACGCAGGTGAATATGAGGCTGCACAGAGCAGGAATGGAACCAGGGGCCTCCCTCATGGGAGATGAAAACCTTCATCACCACAGTTTAGCACGGGCGTTTGCACAGACTGAAGTTGGGATTCGATCCCTGGGCCTCAAGGTGGCAAGGCAATTGTTCAATCTGTTGAGCTATACCAGAATCCCTGATTAGGTGCAATTTTAAATATTTGTTAAAAATTCTCATAGGTGATGCTCTGTACTTCCCACTGCACGATATCTAGATGCATAAAATATTTAGTTTGCTCACATTTTGTTTTAAATATTGAAGTTGTTTTTCTTTCTAAAATTTATTAGTAGATTCTTGTATTGTCACTTGAATCATTTATTATAAATTTCCTAGTCAGCCTTTCTTTTCAAGTTATGACAGTTGTTGATAATCATTGCTTAAATTGACTATTTCAGTGACCACATGGTAAAACATAAAAAAAATAGAAACTCAAAATGAATCAAATGAAACTTTTAAGAATTGAAAACTTAATATTTGAAATAAAAACAAAACTACAGGTAAGTTTTATCAAAAGATTGAATGCTACAGGTAAAAATATATTGGCTTTAAGGATTGCTTAATAAAAATTACCCAAGTTAAAGTACAGAGATAAAGTACAGTAGCAAAAATAATTTTAAAAATAAAGAAAATTTTAGTAACTGTGAGATAATCTCAAGTGGTATAATAAATGTATAATTAGACCTTCAAAAGGAAAGGGAAAGATTGGTTTAAAAAAAATGGTCAATGGCTTTTCAAGATTTGTAGGAGAAAAATCACACCAAAGAGACTCCCAAAAAACACTAACCAAGACAAAAACAAACAAATCTAAGCCTATTATTAAAAAATAATAAAAGTAAAATGTAAACAGAAAATATTAAAATCTCACCAGAAAAGAAAGGAAACAAAAATATCTAATAAATGTTCATCATAAATAATGTAAGACTGATGGTAATAGAATGACATACTTAAATTTGTGAGAGAAAGCTTTTAACCTATAATAACATATCTTTCAACACAAAAGTAATATAAACCAAGTAAGGAAATTAGGATACTTGTAGCTGCATTAAAAGAGTATTAAGTAGAAAATCTTCACAATGAAGAGCTTGTGAATCTGCACAAAATAATGAAATGCATTGGAAAATTAAATACACAGATACATATGAAAGGCTATCTTTCTGTTTTATTTATATTTTAAAAATAATTTAGGCGATGCCAGGATAGGTCAGCAGTTGAGTGCTTGCCTTAAAGTTGTGAGGTCTGGGTTGGATTCCCAGCCCTGGCCCATGAAATCCATATGCTGAACTGCTGCATACCTGGTAACCAATGGGGCAGGAGGCCCCCAGTTTGGTTCCCACCCTGCACAGCCACACATCCACCTGCATGAAATGAAACTATGCCACAACTAATGATACACAACTACGGAGACTGCCCTGGACCCTCATCCCTCTTCTCTCTCTCTCTCTTATCCTCTCTCTCTCTCTTACCTCTGAAACAATAGAAATCTTTAATAATAATAATAATAATAATAATTTACTATCTATACATTAATAGCAATGTGTTACAAGATACTGAACATATGTAGAAATAAAATTCATGATGATAATGGCACAAATAACAAGATGTAGAAAATAAAAATATCTGGTAGTCAACTTCCCATAAAATCATATAACAGTAATTCAAGTAGACTGCTGTTGACAAGTGACCAATATACATAAAAATGAACTACTGATGCACACAACAACCTCCTAAAATAATTATGTCAAGTGAAAAAAGTTTGACAAAAAATAATGCATATTTTGTGTTTCCATTTATATACAGGGTCCAGCAGAAGACACCCATTTTTATGAGCTGGTAATCTCTACCAAATCTTTTATTATAAAATTCTGTAACATAACAATTCCACACTCCAGCATACTCTACTACTTTAAAAAAGGACATTCTTTCTGCTGAATCCTGTATAATTCCAGAAAATTTAAACCTATCTCAGTGACAGAAAAATAGAGTGGCAGTTAAGAGAGAATGGAGATGAAGAAGAAATAGCAAGGAAGGATTATGGGGGTCATGAGGAAACTTTTCAGGATGATGCCTATGTTCATTACCTTGACTGAGATGGTGTTTCCACAGAAATACATGTTCACTCTATTTTAAAAATAGCATTTTTTTTTACTCTTTTATACATGAATAAACTTTTTGTCCACTGGGAGCCAAATATAAATTGAATTAATTGGAAAAAATACGTGAGAAAAGAAATTTCAATTTGGGGTACTATATGATACCAATTATAGAAGTGCTTCAAAATTATAAGATGATGCCTCATGAGACTATTGTCATAAATAGACTTTGCAAACTAAATCTAGGGAAAGAAATGACTTACAAAATTTATCATGATAAGTGTGATAATTACCATGGCAGTAGAGAGAGAACATGAACTAAAGGCTGGAATTTAAAAATATCTTTCACATATTTTTCTCCCCCTAAACAAACTAATGTACTTGTGTGTCAAACAATAATATTCATTAAATATGGGTGACTTTTCTACCATATGTTATATTTTGGGGGTTCAGTGTGTGATTGAAATATTTCACAATTAAATCTAAAATGAAAAACTAAAGTATTTTATAATCATAATGAAAGAGATATGAGTACCTATTCATTTGAAGCTTTTTATATAGAAATATAAGAAGAAAATGATAACAATGTGTCAGAATGATGAAATATTGTGACTTTGTTTATTTTCTGGCATATTCTAAATTTTCTATAATGATCATGTATTTCAGGGGAAGAGACAACATTTTAAATAATGGTCCACTTGTGATTGAAGGGTGTTGGCAGCTGTCAGCAGTGCCAGACTGAGAAATACTCAGGGCTGAGTCCAGGCTAATAAGGAAACACGCTATCAATTAATATCCCAAAAGGGTCTCTAGAGAAACGAGCAGTGACATTTTCTGCAATCCTGGGTATGTTTTCCAATCCTGGGTATGTAATGAATACCTGCATAAAAACCTGCATACCATTTCAATATGGGAGAAAAAACATGCTAATACTGTCTCATGTGAGTGTTTTAGATTTAACCTCAATGCCCGTATGTTGGCACAGTTATAAGTGTATATTAAATAAAGTATAATGTGCAATATATTTCAAAGTACATAATAAATACAAATAAAATGGCATTACTATTAACATAATATTGCATAATAAAATAATTATGTTAATATTTGAAGTAGCCTATTTTCATAAGCATCAACATATTATGTTCAAGTAGAATCATAGGATTTTAGTATTAATATTAAAAAGGGCATTTCATCTAGTGTGTTACATTCACATATGAAGGAATTTATAGCAAGAAATGTTGTGACCTGCCCAGTACCAAATATTCATTTACCAGTAAAGGTCAAACAGGAAACTAGTCTTAACAGAATTGAGTGATCAATAGACTCTGTGCTTTACTGAATGGAAGAAAGAAAATGCATAGATATCTAATATTGTGCATGACATCTGGCACTGATACTTCACCTTATTTAAAGTGAATAAAGATCTATAAATTATTTTAATGTCTGGACCAGTCTTGAAAGTAGACATAACATGTTTTCTATTATCTTCTTGTTGGTTGTGGGGAAATATAAAAATTGAAGCTGGGTTTGTGGCTTGTAACCTGGTTTTCAAAGTAATTCCCAAGGCATTTTAAACATGTTTTGATAAGTGAGGCATGCTTGTACTAGGGTTAAGGTTCCCCAGGTGATTGCTTTGACAGATAATTTTAGAATGAGTTCGGTGTGCTGGTTAGAAAGCCAATCTCATGGTGTTTATGGTTTTAACTTATAAAGAGAGAAAAGTAGAGGGATATTGGTGTCTAATGAGAATTCCTTGGTAATTTTAAGGTATGAGAGCATTATATATCTAAGTTTTTATTGAAAAGGGAAACCAACTTTATGTTGTGGTGTACTGAAGAGAAAAGAGAACAGTACCTATCAGAAGGACAGAGTTGAGGCTATGTGAAATTGGATCAATCACTCTTAATATCTTTTAGTATTTTTTTTTTAATGTTAAACATGGGCTCATGTTTAATTTTGGAAGTTGAGCCAAAATATTACCATCCAATGTGAAAAACATAACTGTATACACATTATAGAGCAATTGTGAGGTTCACATGAAATGTTATATGAAAAGACGAGACTGGTTGATGAGCACACAATGCAATGCATAGGTGATATACGGTAATATAGAGTTGTACACCTGGAAACTATGTAATTGTTACTAATCAATGTCACCTTAATAAATTTAACAATACAAATAAATAAATGTTAAAAAAGTAAAATAAAAAGACTTGAGAACTCTAAAAAAATTGAAGCTGGAGAAATGTGGATGAGAAAAAAACCCAACATATTGTAATCTAAAAATCAAAGGAAATTTGGTAGCCCCGTCGAGTGACACTATTCAGTAAGACTTTTAACTGGCTTTCTCAGAACCACTAATAGGAAATATGGAAAGAAATGTGAGTGGCTATAGCTGGCATACATAAATAAGAAGAAAGCAGTATTTCTTGACCCAAAATAGTAATTAACCACACTCTAACTCTTTCTCCATGGACCTAGAATACAGAATATCTTTCCTTGTCCCATTTATGAACTATCATTAAACATATTGCTCATATTCACTGTCACAAATAAAAGCCGTGTGCTACAGATAAAGCCATATCATTTCAAGAGTGCCATGTAGCAGCCTCTGCAGCTCTTTTTTTTGACATTACAGCCTTCTTGACTCATTATTTGTGTGGTGTCCTAGGTCTGGAACAGTAAGTTCTATCCCTTTCCCACACTGGCTACTGTGAACTCTATTTTTGAACAGCGAGGAGAGCTATTGTTTAATGAGCACCATATTGGAGTGCTGAGCATTGACAAGACTGAACCTGAGTGTGCAGAACATTCTAGAATAAGGAGACAGATTCCTATTGACAAAAAACACATGGGCAAAATTCTCATTTTTAATAAATCCCATGTGCCACTTTTTTCTCCCTTTCACCAAATCATGATTTCTCATTATTTCATGCTAAATCTCCATATGCCTCTGTATTAAAGATTTATCTAAAAGTCCTTATGAACCATATTCCTAATTGTATGTTGTCAATGCAAGTAATCTGTATAGAACTTAATGATCTCTTTCCTGCTGTGCAATCTGATTTTAATTGAGCCACTCCCTGTCCATAAGCTATTTCTTATACTGAACTTCCTGTGTGACTAGTTTAAACCTGAATAATTCTTATTTTTTTCCCAAAGGTTTATTTTTATTTTTGACAGAGAGAGAGACAGAGAGAAGGGGGAGTGCCCAAAGCAGTCTCCACAGTTGCACGTCATTAGTTTTCTACATAGTTTCATTCCACAGGTGGGGGCAGGGATGTGCAGGGCAGGAATTGAGCTGGGGTCTTGCCCCAGTGAGAATGAACTGGGGACACAGCCCAGTTCATCGCATGGGTCCGCACAGGCTGGCGCTGGAATTTGATTCTCCAACCCTGGGGCTTCAAGTTGAACACTCAACCTGCTGAGCCATCCTGGCATCCCGGAAATCCGTTTTTGAAGTCTCTTTTTCTCTTAACATTGTTTTAAAAATGTGTAACACAGACAAATAAAACAATACTTTATTTCTAATATCTAAAAATTACTTTAATATCACATTATTTAAGGAGTTGAATCCATGTATACTCGTGTGTCTATATTTTTATTTCCATTGCATAATTTTAAAAGTCTGAAAATTCCCTGAATACCCTAAATCTATTCATATAAAGATGATAACATAAACTTGGTCTCACAGTTGACAAAGAAACAGTAAATAAAAACAGATTTCAAAGTTCATATTAATGTCACGTTATTCAGCCATCAAATGTGATGCAAAGACAATGAATTATATGAAAATAAGGCTATAACACATTGTTAGGTGAAGAAAAGAAATTAAACACATATGAAATGACTCCATTCATTTAAGAAAAACATATAGACAAATGCAGAGAAAAGTGTATAATAGATTATGCCCTCACATGCAAATAGGGATCATCTTTGAATTGAGTAATCATAAATTGATTAAAATTTCCCTCATGTATATCTGTTTTAATATTTATGTAGTTAATACATACATACACATAACTTTATAATAAATTATAAAACTATCTTACATAAGTAAAGGTCATTTAGTGCCATCATGAAGATCAAGAGCTCTCTCTTTACTGATTCTGAGGCCATTTTCTCAAATATGTTGATATGATATGTTGTAAAGGCAGCTTGGACTGAAGAGCATCCCCTGTGGGGGTAAAGCTAACAATGATTGGAACCCCCAGCCACCCACTCACTGTGTGACTTGGAAACTTGGCTTAACCTCTGGGTGCCTCAGTTGCCTTGTGTGAAAAATGAGTGCATGTTCCAAAAGATTGTTAATGTTGATTAAACGAGTTTATGCAGCCAGAATACTGTTATGTGTTTTAAACTAACTACATAAAAATCCCTACCTATATATGGGTGATAAAGATCTAATAATTTCTTTATTTTTAAACTTTGAAATATTCAGCTCCTGACATTTCTGCAAACAATACACACACATATAAAACTTTATAAATAGCTCTTGCAAAAATCGTGTAGGATATATGGTCCCTCATGTATGTGTTCTACATGGATTTTCAAATGATTTGAATGTAATTATTTTCTTTTTTTTCCAAGCATGGCTAAATGACTATGAAAAATAAACACTGTCATGCTTGAAACAATATATGTTATTACACGGGCACATATAGACTGAAAATGATGCCAGAGTGACCCAGAAGAGCTATGTTTTCAAAGAAGACTAATTATGACCAAAGGGATGAAAATATTATAGTCTGTGCACTCATACCATTTGTAGCTGCGTCTAATTAGAAATTGCCTTTTCTATGACCTCTTCATGGTTACATAAAGATAATTATTCCATCTGTGAAAACTTATAAAAATATAATGCATTCTGAAAGGCTCGTGGAAAGCTGAACTAATCTCAGCTTCTCATAAAGAAAAGCAGATGGCAATTAATATAATGTCTCCCTCTTTAGAAACAATTGAGCGGGCTTGACCAAAATATTTCAAAAGACTTATACTTTGTAGTGGTCAGAAAGTTCCACAGCTTAAAAAGAAAAAAAGAAAAGCTCTCAAAATCATGGTTTCTAAACTACCTAAAAATAAAGCAAACCATTTATCTTCATCAATTTGAAGAAGCACGTCTAACTTCTTATATTGGGGTCTGAGGCAAGCAAATTTGGTAAAACCTCAGTGTGAAACAAATAGTAACATGTGACTCTGGGGGCTGTATGTGGTTATATTATCACAGGGACAGCAAGCAGTTAGATATTCTTTTCCTTTCTCTCTTTCAATTTGAGGGATTATTTATAAAGAAAAAAATATGAAGGCCTTTAAATGTCTTTTAACAATTCCCTTTTATTTCATAAGCTTCTTTATAATTCCTTATGGAGCAACAGCGTGGATGTTTGGTGGCATGCTATAAACCATACCTTGAAGTTATTATTATTATTACTATTATTATTATTATTATTATTGTTGTTGTTATAGATACTGCCTCAATATTCATTCCAAGGAAGGTACTTTATCTTGTGTGAATCTGTTTATAATTGTGACAAACAGAAATAAGGATGCTAATAATGGGAGAATGTTAGGTATTTGAATGGTTTCATCTAAAATGTCTTAGGGAATCTGTATTACCTATTATCTTATTTCTCATCTCAATGTCTACCTTGATATTTAACTTATACTTATTTTTATTTTATTTGCTAGTTGTAATATAATGTTAGTTTTCAATGAAATAATTTGAATCTTCTAATCTGTGCTTAGAAGTACCTGCAATGCCAGGACATTGAATTGGTTGTCTGTTTCTCTCATCTACCACTCTGGATCCGTGGTGGTTTATCGCCACTGGAAGGTGCAAATAATCATGGTTCCCAGACAGGGTAGTTAATATGAATAAGAAAATCAATGAATAACATGGAATCAAAATTCACAAAACTTCGTGATCAACAGGATTTCAAGAGTGATTGCCTATGTATGGAGTGTCAAAGGTAGCTTTGGAAATACTGAGGTTAAGATACCTGTAAAAATTTAAGAGACTATTCTAAGTAGGCAATTTTTCCTTCCAAACCCAGAACTATAATGGTTATCGCAACATATTTTCCGTCCACTCTAATGCTCAAGGCAAGCTTACTTTAATTCTGTAGGATTTCAAAAACTATTCCTAAACTCTGGATGATTAATAAGCAGAAGTGGATGTAACTAGGATATGAAATAAGAGAAATAAAAAACCTAAAGTATTTTGGTCACCGTGATAGACACACTATTGTTTATCAACATCCCTCTTATAATTGGGAAGACTTACATAACTAGTTTTGCTAATGAAATATAAGTAAGAGTGATGTCTATTACTTCAGCATTGAGTAATTCTTTTGTCTCATCTTTCCCTTCTTTGGAAGTCAGATGCTGTAGTTACCTGGTAAATGCTTGATGACATAGTTTAGCATACAAATAAAATCACCAACTATTAACATATCCCTGACACCATAATAGGTACTTCATGTGTTCTCTCGTTAGTCTTTCTTGTAATTCAATGAGTATTAATTATTAACTTCCATTTTAAAAGAGAAAAATGATCAAAGTGAGCTTATATAAACTAATGAGAGGAAAGGAGTCAGAGGGGCCAGCTATAGATAATGGTTGGAATAATAACTTATAAGAATAATAAAGGAGATAAAAATGCCTAACCTGAAAGAAGACAGAAGTTGAATGGGGTCGGAGTTGGGAGGAAATTGGACGTGCCCAGGGACAAGTGCATTTGCATATGGATTTCAAAAACATTATTTCAGACAGCAGTTCAAGTTTAGTTAAATAGGCTTCAAATCTCCATAGCCTGTAAAATTTAGCTAAGTATTTCTTGTCCACATGTCAGGTCTTGGTTTCTCTTGTTCAACCCAGTACTGTTTTTATCTAAGATATTGTTATTCTCAATATTAGGTACCAAAGAAATTCTTCCGCCACTTCTTCACCATTTTAAAAGTAAATTCATGAAGTGTTTTATCTTGAGTTTTATTTTCCCTTGTGATTTCATCATTTGTCAGGCGCATACAGGTTCAGGGTCATTCCTTGAGAATTTTTTTTTCTTTTAAAAACACCTTGTTACTTATAAACACACTAGGCACTGTAGTGTTATATAAATAAACATATACAATTACAAATCCAAAAAATAATGCTTTTGATGTCCTGTCATATATAATACAATAAATGATAATACTCTACTACGGCAATATCTTGATCATAAGATTTTTTGGTTTGTTTTTCTGCAAATTCATTTATTAGGTTATCAAAATATGCTTTTAACAACTTCATTTTCTTGATAAAACTGAAAATGACACTAGTCATTCTTGGCAAATGCAAGATCTCAACTAATTTTTTTCAGGGAAAATGATTTTTAAAAATCTATTCCCCTCTTTTTCATTTTTAAATTTATTAGGGTAAAATTGGTTCGTAAAAATGACATAAGTTACAGGTGTACAATTCTATATATTTTCTCTGTTACAGTATGTGTTCACCACCCAGAGTCAGCGTTCTTCACATCACCATATATTTAGTGCGCCCTCCCTCCTGTCCCACCATCCTCACCCCTTACCCCTAGTAACCACTAAACTTGAGCATTTAATACCAGCATATTTTACATGCATGCCCACAATGCATGAAATATTAAAATTAACTTTGGGAATGCCATTAAAAAATTGAAACAAAAAAAAATACTCATATCTTCAGAGTTATAGAATCAAGATGAGGGGACGCCAGAATGGCCCAGCAGTTTCAGCGTTCAATTGCAGCCTTGGGGTCTGGGGATCAAATCCCAGACCCGGTCTGTGCAGACCCATATGCTAAACTGTGTGTGCTCCCAGTTCAGTTCTCAGGCAAGACCTCAGCCAGGTTCCTGCCCTGTGCGGCCCTACACCCACCTGTGAATGAAACCATGTAGAAAACTGATGACGTACAACTATGGAGACTGCTCTGGGTCTTCCTCTGTCTCTCTGTCTCTCTCTGTCCCTCTGTCATAAACAAAAAAAATAATAAATCGTTAAAAATCAAGATTAGCTAGATATAAAGGCAATACATTTTCTGGAAAATAACTAATTTAAAATTTTTTTCTCCTTGAGGTATGCAAATATTTCTTTTCTTTCTTGGATAATTAGTTGAAATATTAATATCTTATTATTTTGGAGCTGTACTTGAAGATAGATAAATGACAGAGATCCATCAAGAAATATTTGCTTAATGACAAACAATACCATTGAAAATCCAAACAGAAGATGCATCTGTATTATTTTCTCTTTATTGTTTTTAATGTTCTAGTTATAGTTTATGTTTGTCTGAATTTGGTAGTATTATCTCTCTATCAAAGAGTCACAGACTCTCCACTTGAGATTTTTAAAGAGTAAAATAGATGGTGAACTCTTGGAAACCATTTACCTATAATCCAACTTAAAGTGGAAAAAATGGTGGCATTTTTCTTTCCTATGATTTATGCATAACTTGCTCATTTCCATAGGAATGACATTACTAAATTTTGCACTTAGAGAAAATTACCTAGGTTATTTTAAGCCATAACTGATGTGCCAAAATTATTTCCACTTTAATATACTATCCTGCAAATTTCCAGGTTCATTTATCAAAGTTCTTAGAATGAAGGAATAGAAAAAAATATGGGTATACTGACACTGTATGCTGATAAATCACTATCCTATAATCACACTTGGAATTATTGATGCACCGTTGGTTTATTATATATGTTTCAGGTGTGCAGCATTATAATGTGACAGCTGTATACACTATATAGTGCTCAGCACAGAAAGTCGTTTCCATCCCTCACCATAGAATTGAGCCTTTGGCCTCTTTTGCCTACCCCACCCCCACCCCTTGGGGATTGGTATTCCCCAATCTGTTGTCTTCCTCTCTGAGTTTGTTTTTGTTTGATTTGGCATGCAAAGCAGAGTCTCTAAAAATTATATGCTTTGCTTTAACATGAGCACATTCTTTGATGATTCTGAATGTCTTCTATGGAGTAATTAATGCAATAAATATCCGACACAACATTTATGTTTTATTGAATCAAGAGCGGATCTGAAAATGAAATAAGAATTATCTTACTGGATCATGTAAGCATCTTCAAGAGGTCACACATCATTTAAAAAATAAATTAATTTGTTGTAGGCTGTGAAAAACAGGTTTCAGAAGATTTTAGCTGGATTTTCTCAATTGAGCAGTGATGTGAGTTGGTAGCTCTCTCTAGAGGTTTAGATTCTTTTATAAAGTACGTCAGACATCTTTCTGGTCACTTGGTAAAAGTAACTAATTTCTCAAATCTGTAAGCTTTCAGCAGCAATCGAAGAAAAGGTATTATGAACAAACCAATATGTTTTATTAAAATGTGTAAAAACACATGTATCACTATTGTGTTATTGTTCAGTAACATGCTAAATACTGTTCTATAACACTTGCAATATCATGTTTAAGTAGTACATGTTAAGAGCATGAGTGACAAAAATTTTAGTATCAATTTATAAATAGTTATTGACATGCTTTAAGAATTCTACAAACTGTGTATGTGAAAGAGAGAAAGAGAAAGAACATAGAGAAAGATAAGCAAAAAGTATAAATTTTCATTAAGGCACAATAAAGAACTTAATAAATTTGAGACTGTAAGCTGTAGATATAATTTAAATAATGATCTAATACATTTGTGTTATTGTTAAAAAGATTCAGTAAAGCAGAAAACACATTTACAGGATAAGAGAACAAATAATTTCTAGATTTCTTAAGTTGGTTATTTTTATAACTGAGTAATTCTAGACTCTTAATTCTGTAACATACGTTTTTGGGTTTTTTTGCAACTAATACTTTTATTAAAGTTGCAAAATTTGGTAAGCAGAAATATTCTCATTACATTAAAATTTAAATATTTTATTTATTTAAATATTTTTTCAATTTATTTTTAATTATAGTTGATATACAATATTATATTAGTAAGTCACTATATTATTGACCATATTCTTTATGTTATACACTACATCCTCGTGACTTATTTTATAACTGAAAGTTTGTTCTTAATCCCTTTCAGTTTTTTAAATAAAAATTTTGAACGTGTATGTTTGTATATTTATCACATTTAAACATCTAAAGTATTTAAAA
>PVKE010038899.1:0-15234 GCA_004027555.1 Craseonycteris thonglongyai
CATGAAACCTATGTACTCTTACTAACCAATGGCACCCAATAAATTTAATTTAAAGGAAAAAAAATCTTAGCACTAATATATTTGTTGCAACTCAGGTGAGAAAGCAAAAATTATGAGGTATATAGTAAACAGTTTGTGCACATATACTTAATAAACATTTTTTTGTGTATATATATATATATTCATTTTCATCTATATAAGCTAAACATGAGTTCATATTGATGTCTCCAATTCTAATCCAGTACCTCATAGATCATTCTAGCCTTCTCCCTTGTCTATAATCTCTCATTCCAATGCTGAGAAATCTGGCTTCCACCTTCATCCATCATTACTTAATATTTAAGTTCCAGTATATGTACATAGTGGTTTCAAAAATTTAAATCTATTACTCCTTGGAAAACAAACTTATCAACTAGAGTATAGTGCTTATAAAATAGAGTGTTTTTGCCAAGATTCCTATAGCCTCCACTAATGTCCAGAGTTACTTTGGTCAGTACATTTTCCACAACTCTTCAACGAGGTTTGTTCCACAAATTCATGATAGTCCTCTAGTGTTCTAGAGCATCAACACAAGAAATACCTATTTAAACACTTGTATTACATCTTTTGGCAAACCATGGTTGAAAATGACATTATACATTAGGTTACCCATTTTTTGCCTTTATAAAGACACATAATATAAATACTTTCCAGAATTCAATAACAGATTAAAAAATAAAATACCCAGAAGAAGATAATGACATGCAACTGCAGGGACTGTTCTGGGCCCTCCCCCTTCTGTCTGTCTGTCTCTGGCTCTGTCTCTCTCTCTTTCAAAAACCATAAATCTTTAAAAAATTAATTCCATCTATAAATGTTTAATTTTATATTCTTACAATATAATCTATAAATATAGAGCCAGTACTTTTGAAATATAGACTAAGAGATAGAAAGAATGAATTTGAGATGTAGACTCAGAAATCACCTGCATAGAGTTGATCATTGTTGCTGTGGGAAGAAAATATAAAGAAAGATGAGAACAGAAGTGCTTGGACTAAGGTTCAAGAATACCAATGTTCAGCACCAAGAGCAGAAAGAATGAATTAAGTAGGAAGAAAATAAATATTGAATGCTCACTGTGTTGGATTGTACTATTCCATGATTCCAAAACTGGGAAAAATATAAATGAGCAGATGAAAATCAGAAAACTGAATAAAAATAAAATTAATTCTTCTTTCTAAAATGTCTAATTCACAGTGTCTGTTTTTCTTGACCTGATATTAATAACAGATTCTCAGTGAGTTCTAGCCCTCAAGGTGTTTTTGTTTTGTCTTGTTTTGTTTTGTTTTGTTTTGCTTTGTTTTATTTTATGGAAATGCACAATGAATGAATGTAAGCCAAGAACTTTCCAAGGCAAGTGGTTGTTTGCTCATCACAAATCAAAATTAAACAAAAACTGAATGCAATAAAGAAACCAAAAACTCATGGACACAGTCAATAGTTTCATAGTTACCTGAGGAAACTGGGGAAGGAGGCAGGGGGAGGAGATATCAAATATATGATGATGGAAGGAGACCTGTCTCTGGGTGGTGAGCACATAGTACAATACATAGATAATGTAATACAGAATTGTACACTTGGAACCTATGCAATTTTTACCAACCAATGGCCCCCCAATACATTTTTAAAGATTAAGAAAAAAACATGGTAAATATAACAACAAAAATGAATAAACAAAAATATATTGAATGCCTTCCATTGATTAAGGAAGTTTCTCTTCTGTGAGCACCCACTAAATATACCATTAAATCATTCTAAAACTTCAAACATCCACCTCACCAATTTTGGCCTGATCACTAGTCACCATCTGAATATACTGCATTTTCACCTATTCCTAAAGAATGTGTTCAACTTTTCCCAGTGAAGCTGCTTACCTGTCCTTCTTCCTTTCTCTTCTCTCTCTCTCTTCTTTTATCCTCCCTTCCTACATCTCTGTCCCCATCCCTGTATCATTTCAAGTCTCTTCTCTGACTAGAGTAATTATTAGTAACATTTACCATAACTCTCAATTTGTTCCTTTGGCTGTTTGAATTTGGGTAGCATTATTTTAGTAAGATTAATTATACAATCATTCAATCAACATGTATTCAGAACCTACTACATATCACTGGCACTATACTAAGTTACAGAAACACAGTTACTATGAGGAATTCAGTCTATTGCTGGATATCCCATTTTTCTTGAATACGTTTTAAATTATCAGATAGATATGGTTGTGCAAATAATACAAGCAACACTTAAAGAAGGCTAGACAAATCAGGATACTACCCTAAAGACTACAGTTTGATGTGTGAGTTCATCAGTGCAAAAATGTATGGCTAAATTTTGTTTCCTCAATGTTATAGAAATGGATGGAAACATTTCTTTATGAATCCAGTTATTTAAAGCCATATGTCAATGGTTTATAGTTTCTAAGAGAAAAATATTTATTTCAAATTGCTTTGTCTAAAATGGTTTCTGGCCCAGTAACCATTTTAATTTCTTATTTTATGTTGAATTTGAATAGATGATAATAAGGTATTAGTATATTAAATTATTATAAAAGCTATAATACTATATCTTCTTCTGTTGTCAGTGGGACCATTCTAAACTTATAAGTAGGTCATATAAATATTATATGTCCTACTAATATCTCAAAGAAGTTATTTTTAATATTTCCCATTGCTAAAGAAAATTTCATCTGAGGAATTAAGCTCCTCATAAAAAAATTCACTCTTTACCAATACTTAATACTATTATTTATATATAACTAACATGTTTCTGTAAAATAAATTTTTAAATAATTTTCATTCTCATTTGTTATTAGTTGGAAATAAACTGGGGTGTAATTATTTTATCTAAATATTTGAATCCTATTTTAAAACATTTTACAAATGTTTACCCAGTTGATAAGGTATATATAGTCATAGTAATTGGTATGGTTTATAATTATGCATATTCAGATTAAACAAGACAAATGGCAGGGTTGGTAACGGAATCAAATTAAGAATATAAATATATTAAAAACCTATTTCAAAGTACAATTATAAGAAGAGAATCAAAGCTATTTTAAAATCATTTCTAGGTATAAATAATCACATTTACCAAAGGGTATTACAGAAATCACATAAGCAAAAGATATTACAAAGTATTATTTAGAGAAACAATTGGAACTCAGACTTAATAACTACATGCTACTCCTGGCCAAATACAAAATGAGTGTAATCTACCATGATTAATTGCTTATGTTTTTTTTCCAAACTATATAATTGAGAAACAGTGTAATCAATGATATAAATGTAACTGTAATGTATCTTTCATACACAGCCTTAATGGCTTTTGTTCTCTCCAACTTTTCATATAGAACAAACTATATTTGCAAAAGATTGGTTTTATTACTGCTCTGATCCCAGGTGACTTGTAAGTGAATATTTTTTTATCACATCAAGCATAGAAATATATTTTAAAGATAAGAACATCTTACTTGAATATTTTTAATAGATTAATGTGGCAAATGGCTGTAAAACATAATGCACTAAACAAATGTAAGATATGATTTTATCTTAACAAAAGCACAAGTAAAATAAAGGGATCTGGTTTCCTGTACTTTGTGCAGTTTCTGTACTGCTACAGAAAAAGACCGGCTATGGTGTTGACTCCTACCCTGCTGATTGATACTTCTTCACTACAATCCTAGTCGCCCACCAGGAGTACCACTCAGAACTCATTGACATCGGCTGAATGACCCTTCATCACCTCCAGTCCTCTCTTAAAACTTTCATTAAAAGAGGTCAAATGCTGCCTCAGAGCCTGTTAGCAGCTCCCACCTGAAAATCACCCAATTTTCATTTACAATTTGTTAGTCATTTTTGATGTATTTTTCATCAGTGTTCTTTCTTCAGCTTCCCATTCTTTCAGTGTCTTTTCTCCACCTGCACAGAGAACTTCCTCTGATTGGAAAAGTTAAGTTGATACTGAGGAAAGTTTAATTTACTTCCCCTTTTGTTCTCTTTAAGATTTCTTTCCTTTCTGGCTGATTCGTGATTAAACAACATTCCCAATAGCTATAAAGTTCCCCTTTCTGTGAGTAATAAATTTAGTATCAGCACAGAATACCTTCTTAACATGAAAAAGGTGATAGAAATCTGTGTTATTAGGAAAGATCTCTCAAATAAATACCCTTTCTCCCCCTAAAATAAACCTGCATGATTTTATCTCCTGCAATCTACCAAAACTATAGAAGATAACACATAAAGATTTATTTCAAAATATTTGTGTTTTCTTATACCAGGGCAGTAAAGAAAGCTAAGAGAGCATTCAAATAGTGATTGGTATATTTGTTGTTATTGCTACCCGTTTTTCTACTGATCTAAGATTCATTACTGAAGCACCTAGCTTAAAGTGCTTATAAAATGAAAAAGCCAATCTCTGCATAAAAATAATGTCTATGGTATGTCAGTGAAGATAAAATTTATGATGAGTCCTAATTGTAAGGCTCTGAAGCCTGAACTCAAAGTCAATTGCACTTTTCAACCAATAATCTAAAAGTGCTTTACCGTTAAGGGTTACTGAAAGTGTTTCCCACAAGAGCAATACAAATGACTTAAAATCATGGAGCAAATTTCAAACTAGCTCATGGACTAAACTCACTCATTGGAAAAAAAAAATGAGGGACTATTTATTTTAATGTATCAAAATTATAGCATATGGTTACTCCCCCACAGTGAAGACCACACTTATATATGTTACTCCACTTTTTTTTTTTTAGATTTATTTATCTTATTTATTTTATTGTTTTTGACAGAGAGAGAGAGAGACAGAGAGACAGAGAGGGAACTGAACTGGGGGAACTCCCAGTTCAGCACATGGTTCCGCGCGGGCCAGGGCCGGGATTCGATCCTCGGTCCCCAGCACTGCAAGTGAGCGCTTAACCCACTGAGCCATCCCGGCTTCCCCTCCTTTTTTTTTTTTTTTTTTTATATTCAAAAGTGCTTTTTTTTTTTTCTTTGCAATCTTTAAGTTTTGTTCAAAACATGTATGATTCCCTTTCCAGATATGGGTAGTGAAACCCATATGTAAGATACATAATAGTGAATTTCCAAATAGCTGACTAAATGGAGAAAAGAAGGTACATGTGTTATCTAAATTAACACATATTTTGAGTATTGATATTTCCCTTAAAACCTTTTAATAGAGTTTAGTGTTTGGATGCAAAAATATTTGCTTTCTGAAAAGACAGAATTAGTCAAACTGAATTTAAAAACAAACATATTTTAAAGGCACAATGTGACAATAGCAGCACACCGGTCAGCTTCTCTATATACTCTCCTAGTGCAGCTTCTGCCTCATCCTTATGCTG
The DNA here is from genome assembly GCA_004027555.1 of Craseonycteris thonglongyai. NCBI lineage: Eukaryota > Metazoa > Chordata > Mammalia > Chiroptera > Craseonycteridae > Craseonycteris > Craseonycteris thonglongyai. The sequence goes on from PVKE010038899.1 coordinate 5,378, forward strand.
GCCGGAAGTGAACTCATCTCTTGCACCAAAAGGAAACACTCATTGTCTTGTTTTCTAAGCTTGCACTTATCTTTGCTTATACCTTCCCTGTAGAGGAAATGGCTTTAACATATTTTTGGTAGTAAGTTTATCTTTAATTCAAATCCTCTGAGCTAATAACTACCTTAACCTAAGGACTCGTGTTCTAGTTCTATTACAGTACATATCATATTGCACTATTGCTAGTAATACTCATGTTTGTGTTAGATTTTTGTGAGAGCTGCCTCTCTGTGTGAAGGATCTGAGATTTATTTCCTATTGTTATCCTGGATGCCCTGTATTATGCCTCGTGTAAGGTGGCACTCAGTGAGAGTTTGAAAATGAATAAAAGAATGAGTAGAATAAAGTATAATGAAGATGAGCATTTGTTCATCTGTCTACTTTTGGTCTATTTTCCCCAGTAACATTTCCAAAGATTGCAAATAATAAAAAAGCAATTTCTTAGATCATCTCTCATGCTTCATCCACACATGTTGGAAGAACAGCTACATAGCCACGAATATGTACACTCTCTGTGTGACAAAACCCAAACCAAAAGTACACACTAGGCTGCAACCAGTGATGTTCTATACAGTATTATACAATGCTTGAGGAAAAATATCTTCACTTTGTGCAGAGATCCGATACATATTAGGTTCATGACTTCATTTCATTACAGTACAAGCAAATGGATGTCTTGCTTTTCTTGTTCTTTTAATCCTGCAGTTGAGGGAACTCTTCCTTCTAACCTACAGGGCAACCAGTCAGCAGACAACTCCAGAATCACATTTCATAACACAACTCCAGGAAGCCAGTGGCCACAGAAAAGGCTTTATTGTTATTAGTTTCAGGACCTCTGGGATATTAATTCATCATTGTACTCTCTCATCACTCCATCCATTATGCCTGTCTATTGCTCACATAGAGCAAAGAATGACGCAGGTTCCCACTAAAGCAATAGCATGAGATTAGCAACACAATTACTTTCAGTGTGGGTAGGGAATTTTCTATATGGGCAGAAATGACTACAAACTGCTTTAGAAATATCCTTGTTGCTGCAGCCTTTTAAAGCGGCTCCATATATGAGATTAGTAATATTAATCTATTCATTGGTGGGGAAAGATATTGTGTGTGGAAAATTAAATGGGGTCATCTATTTTAGAATTGAAATGCTAAGCTAAAACCTTCTTTTGCAGCCTCATCCTTTTTCTGGAGTGTGGTGCATGTGTCAATGTTACAGGAAAGCATCCTGTCTTTCTTCCTTTGTTTGGATTTGGTTTTACAAACAACCGTAGTATCCAATTCCTCGGTTTACAAAATCTGTGAACAAGCAAGGCAAAGAGAACCAGCCATTTTATTCTTTCCTCAAAATGCATGAAAACATCAGCTGCCTTTTCCACGCTCCCATATAAAACACCACTGGACTGACATAAGGCAAACGAGTTTACCTAGTTAAGTTAACCAATAAATGCAGAATTTATTTTCCCCCCACGTTCCCGTGAGTTAACTTACAAAATGTACTTGCAAAATTCAGAGGTTACCAACTAGGCTGAATGAACTAGAAATGTAATTTTGTCTCTCACAAATACAGAGGTTTTGTGCTAACAAAGATTTTTCTCTGAACGCTGCTTTTCAGCCCTTAAAATGAATAATATGTAAAGGCTGAAGAACAAGCAACTCATTTCTTTTCTGAGACAGAAGCCGAGCGCCATCTCCTGGTTTGAAGCCTCCATGACAATCTGGGCAGCATGTAATTTAGAGAGGATTGAAAGGGCTGTAATGCTTTCTTGTGTTCTTTCTGAGCCAAGATCAGTCTTGACTTATGTAAGAAAAAAAATTTTTTAGCACTTATTTTATTTTTTAGAAAGATAATACACTAAGTATAATGATTTCAAGAAAAAGTACATTTCTAGATCACTAGATTTATTCTAATCTTGTCCAGCTATGTGGAAGTTGTATCTACTCAACAACAGCACTCTGTATTTCCTAAAGAGGAAGCAATCAGGGTACAGGAAGAAGGGAAAAATTACTGAACCTCCTCCCTATGTAAGTGGATATTAATAACCCTCACACTTGGAGCCTATTCTTCACAAATCATTTAATCTCATTAGTTACTTAAATAATCAAAATATTAGAGCATCACCATTTTATATAGAAAACAGAATGTGGTCTTACTGGTACTATTACATCATTTTTGGCAGGGGATATTTTATAATGCTGCCTATATCATCAGCTCTGAACTGAAAGTCCTGCTATAATGTTTAAAAAGAAGAAGAATAGAAAAGAAAATTATTTGTTTTTCAGTTGCTTTTCTAAGAAAGCTTCTATAGATTGGGGCGGGGGGGGTGGTGGCAGAAAGTTGTAGATCACAACCAAAAACCCATTCTTGCAGTGATTTTACCTTGCTATCATTCTAGAGCCCAAGCCTGTCATAATAAGAACAACCATAAATCTGTGGCCAGTGACTCTGAACTTATCAGCTTCACAAGGAAGCATTTCCAAACCATAAATATAGGCTGATTGAAAACCAAGGTCAGGTCTTCATAACAATTTATAGAGCTATTTAAGGAAACTGTCTAGGACTTAATCCCAACAAACAAGAACAAGTTCCACAAATGTGAATATATCTCACATGGAAATACTTGAATAAACACACAATAGTTTTTGAGCTCTGTTCTCTCCATTTTGTGGACAAAGGCAGTGGACAAAAAGATAAACAACTCATTTAAAATAAAACTGAAATAAAAATTGAAGAAATGGTACAACAGCACTGGTCAAGGAACGAGCCAGAGTATATTTCTGTGCAGAGACTCTCATAAGGTGAGGGTCTACTCATCCCTGCCCTCTTCAGCTCATGAATTCCTTCTTGTATCAGCTTAATCATTACTTTCTCATGGAAGACTTCACTGACCTCCCCAACTAGGTCAAATTGCCCTATTAGATGCTTCATAGCACATATATCTCAATTTCATAGCTTTTATTACAAATGCAGTTCTATGTGATTATTTGATTAATTTCCATCTCACATATTGAGCAGTAGCTTCATAAAGATAACATTCTATCATGAATGCCAACACAGTGTCTAGAATTAAAAAATGGTAATGGACAGGTGCTCAATAAGTGAGTGAATTAAAGAATAAATAAAAAAAGTAAAGAATTTGTTTGACAGTGATTCAAGTTTATATCTTATTTGGATTCTTGTCTTTATGCATTATGCGCTAAGCTCTTGTTCCAATCAACAAATAAAAAATTTAACAATAACAAATGGAATTGAGCCAAATTCTCAGGAACATAAGATATCTATTTGAAATTAAGTTCTGGAGAAAGACTTGTAAATAATCTTTACTTATTTAGTTAGAAGTATCCTAATGTTCCCACAGATTACATCTTGTCTCTTTTAATATTTTCTTCTATGGTAGTATAATCAGGTGGCAAATATTTGGTTTTTTTGCTTGCTATTATTAACAAAGATAATTTCTATTTTACATTAAATTTATTGCTAACCTAAACTCAATACTCTAAAAAAGATTATTGGCATTGATATGTGCAGAAAATAATGTTTTCATAGTCCTGAGTCTGAGGGTAGGAGAGTGTTAAGCAGTTAAGATTAAAACATCATTTTCAGAAACTGAAAGACAATAGGATTAAATAGAAAAATAAGGGTATCAAGAAAAATTATTGCAGATAGAATTATCTCAGATATATTTCTGTCTGCTAGCACTAACATATGTTGGTAGGAATGTAAAATACATTTATTCTTTTAGGACATAATAAAAAGTATGTGAAAGCCATGAGGTTTAAACAAGGGGCAGCACACATTTTGTGTAAAAACCCAGATGGTAAAAATGTTATGTTTTGGGGGGCTATCCGATCTTTGTTGCAACAACTCTACTCCATTGTTCTAGTATGAAAGCAACCATAGATAATGCATAAACTAACAGGTGTAGCTTGGTTGCCATAAAATATATTTTACAAAAACAAGCAGCCAGTGGATTTCTCCCACAGGCTAGAAAATCAGAAGAAATGAGACTTTTTGCACTTAGACTCTCTACCAATGAGAGAAAATAGGTATTAACTTGACACCAAAAAATTGCTCTATCAGTTATAAAGTGATTCACATTTGAACAAATGGGGACAAGATGTAGCATTTTAAACAGTGTCCTAATATGCTCTCTATGTCTGATTTTCCATTCTACTTTTTTGATGCAATGTTTCACACCAGGCTTCAAAAGATTTCTGCAATAATTTCTACTTTTCCTTACTGAAAACCCTTTGGAATACTGATTTCCAGTTCATTTCTTTAATCTATTTCGTATGCTTTTTTGAAAGTCTAATATGCCAGCCTTCTTTCTTTCAACTGATCCTCATCAGCATTTCACAACTAATGATATTGCCTCAACAGAGCCCTCAGTGCTTTGCAGCATTAAGTCTATTTATCAGACCTGATCCATTCTGTGGTATGTAGCATATGACTTTGGGGCTATTCAATATACTATGAAAGTAAATAATCCAAAAGTGAATCCCCAAACACGCAACCTTGGCTTTTCTGTGTCTCTTTTCCCAGTGGAGATCTTGAGAGCTGAAAGCTCCATATTTGCAGAAACTCAACTAGCTCAAAAGAATTATTCATAAGGCAATAACCTGGCAAGATTCTCTAGATAATTACAGTCACACATTAAAGATAAAAAGTGACACAATCTCATGGATCTTTGAAGGGGCACATGAAAATGTGTCAATGTCTGTGCTGGGGTATTGGTAATCAGGTCATAGAAAGGTTGCTAGAAAGATTACAAAAGAGAACAAGAAATAGTTTCTTCTGAGAAGTCTTTTTAAGATAGCCATTTTTGAAAAGTTTTCAAGAAACAAATTAAGTTTATCTTATAAGAAGTTCTGTGAAAATGCAAATATGGCTTTCACAGACTCAAGAGAGTTGATTAAGAACCCTAGTGGAACCTATTCCTCATATTTAAAAGGTCAACACTAAGAAACCAATTCTTAAAGTGAGAAATTACTATATATCTCAAGATGGGTCTCCCAAAAGTTTAATTACAAAAGAGTTGATCAGAAAGACTTTTCAGAAAAGACTTAATTTCTATCAAATTAATTTCTACTAATTTCTACTTGATCCTTACTGTTAAAAAAATTCATTTCTAATAGTTTATTTCTACTAACTACAATTCTAATATGAATTGTAATGAAGACCTCCAAAAACAAAATTATTTTATATTTAACCAAATATTTCCAGCTTTCCAACACATAAAACAAAGCCTTTATAACCAGGATCAAATACATCTTCAAAACATTTAGCCCAGAGCTTAATAGCTAGGAAAAGAAAACAAATCTCAGAGTTGTGATTGGGTTTATTATTATAGATTTGATTTTCAGAATGGTTATATATTAGTCAGTTATTTCTATGATTATGACCTTTAACCCCCTTAAATTCTCAGATCACACACAGCCAGCATGTATATCTTGCTCACATATCTTAGATTTTCTGGAGTGGCTCTGTTTCTAGAGGTCCAGTCCTGATCTGCTCTAATTATCTCCTACTCCAGAGGCCTGGTCAAAGTAATTCAACTACTTGGGACATTGCTCTTTTCATGATGCCAACAGGCACTCAAGAAAATGAACAGAAACATATCAAGCTTCTTCAAGTCCACTCAGCATCATCACCCTGAACTTTGCCCATATTTTATCTGACAAAGTATGTCATATGGCCAAGCATAAAGTCAATGGGGTGAGAAGGCATGCTTTACCCATAGAGAAACCTTAGCAAGGACATGGTATAATTATAGACAAAGAATACCTTCTACATGACTTTGTAGAAAATCTATTAAAATAGATTTTATGTAAGCCCTTGATGTGACTGCCCAATTTTTATGAAAGACTTCTGCAGCAAGAAAATATAAAAACAAGTGCAAGGAAGGCACTGACATGATGAATTGCCATGAAAGCCACAGAATTTTGTATTTGATAATGACAACTTTAAGGAGCACAGAGAGCAGAGAGCTGTTGCAGCGTATAATTCCGTCAGCCTGAGCTAGTATATAAAGAAAGCAGAAATGTAATTTCCATTTCACTGGGAAAATTTATGACAGATTTGTTCTTCTTTTTTTTTAAGGAGGAAAGAAACAAAAATGGTTTCAAGATGTATGAGCTGATGACAAACTAAAAGAACAATTTGGGCATGCGCAGAGATGTCAAGTTCAATATGAAGTACAAGGAATTTGAAGTGATTTCAAATCATTTATTTGGATTTTTTTTCTGAATATGTTTAGAAAAATAGGATTGAAGCATGGCTCAGAGCAGAAGATGTAAGGGTAGGAATCAGAAGTCTTGATGTATGGGGAAGCTGGGATGGCTCAGTGGGTTAAGCGCTCACTTTGCAGGGCCGGGGACCAAGGATCAAATCCCGGCCCCGGCCCGTGTGGAACCATATGCTGAACTGGGAGCTCCCCCAGTTCAGTTCTCTCTCTGTCTCTGTATCTCTATCTATCTCTCTCTCTCTCTCTCTCTCTCTCTCTCTCTCTCTCTCTCTCTCTGTCAAAAATAAATAAATAAATAAAAATATATTAAAGAAGTCTTGATGTGATCATTAAAGCTGTAGGTATAGATGATGTCTTTGAAAGAGTAAAATGGAGGAAGAGAATAAATCCATAAACAGAGGTCTCAGCCTTAGCATCTGAAACAAAGAAAGACAATAAAAACCTAAGAAAGGGAAGGAATTAATTGTTAATGGACGAATGTTTGTATCCCTCCAAAATTCATATGTTGAAACCCTAACCACTGATGTGATAGTATTGGGAGGTGAGGCTTTGGGGAGATCATTAGGATTAAATGAGGTTGTGAGGGTAGAATCCCCAAGAATAAGATTAGAATCCTTATAGGAGTTACAAGAGAGCTTGCTTCCCACCCCTGTATCTGCCATGTGAAGATACAAGAAGTCTGCAACCCAGAAGAGTTCACTCATTAGAACGTAACCAGGCCAGCAACCTGATCTTACATTTCTAGCCTCCAGCACAGTGAGGAATAAATTTCTGTTGTTTATACATCATTCATTCAAATAAGTGTGTCCTAGGACAAGGTACTTGTGAGGCAGACTAGAAGCCAGGCTCAAGCACAGTCTGTGGCATCAGACACACCTGGGTATGCATCCTAATGCTGCCTAGTACTAAGACATGGAGAAGGGACCTTACCGAGCTTCAGTCTCCATATAAAAGGACCTAATAGCATCAGTGTCAAAGTGAGGTTTAGACATGTACTTCCTTTTCTTTAAACATAATAGTTCTAGATTCTGAAGGTGCAAAACCAAATGAGGCTTTGTCCACAAACCCTCTTGATACAGAAGAAAGTGAATGCCAGTGAAATAATTATTGACAATCAAGTGTCACAATGATCACAACACCTTCTATCAATGTGATGTGCACCTCTCCTCGTTTTTTCCTCACTCCTGCTTATTCTTTAGGTATCAGTTAAGTTGATAGCTTCCCCTACCCCTGAATCTAAAATATGCAACCTTATTCTCTCTTGAAGTAAGTATTCCATTATTTTCCTTCATAGTACCTATCTTAATTTGTTTGTATGTTTCTGTCATGTGTGTCTTCCCCATTAGCCAGGCAAGAGGAAAATCCATGCCATTTTTTGATAGTGCCTCCTTTTCCAGATATTTTATGGCTGTTTCTACTTTAAAGATCAGTGCTACCAGATACACATCCTCTCAGTTTCCCACTTTACCATATTATTCACATTTTCACCTATTTCTCTCCCAAAGAAATAAGTGTTTCCTCTTAATCAAGGTTAATTCCTCGAAAGTGCTCTTGATGTTCTGTAAGGCTTCATAGCCTTCCCTCTTCCACTGCCCAACTTCTCTCTCTCTTTTCAGCTTCTCTCTCCACTGGGTTCTTCTAAGGAAATTAAAAGCATGTCAGGTTTTTCTCATCTTAAAATAATTTTTCCTCCCAACTTTCTTCCATCCAGCTTTTGTTACGTCCGGAGCACCTCTTCTCTTCAGTACATCCTAGGAATATCGTATCTACTTCTTTATTACTGATGGCCCATTGCTCTTCAATCCACTGCAGTGAGATCCCATCCATTAACAGTTCCATAAAACTGCTCTGACAAAAATGACCAGTGATTTCTTGATTAAAACACCAGAAATTGCACACAAATCTACAACCTATCCTATCTGTTTTTGACAGTTACCAGGGATATGGTATGCTATCACCATGCAAAATATAAACAAACCCACCTCATCATTCTAAAGTTTTTTTCTATAAACTAAATCGGATCTATAGACCCATGTTTTCAGTGTCTGTTACATGTATGTTTCATAGTTGCCTCAAAAATAGTATTTACAAACTTAACAAACTTTCTACCAAAATTTTTCATTCTCCAGTACCCTCTATCATAACAAATGGACCACTACCTCTCCAGGAAGCAAAATTAAGAACTTGGTAGTTAGTCTAGAATCCTGCTTCTCTCTTCCTCTATACTTCCAAACAGTCTTGAATCTAATTGATTAGACTTCCTAAGTATCTCATCTATTTGACTATGCTAAACACAGGCTATTTCATTTGTCCACCCAAAATGTAAGAACCACCATCTTTAATACCAAGAAGGACATCATTAAAACTATTCAACACTATATAACAGGGAATCATTGGGTTTGGCAGAAAAGAGCCATCAAAACAGAAGACCTTAAGCTAATTACTGAAGTTAGAGTCTAGATGACCGTGAATGCAAGGGGCATAAACCACACTTCTGGGGCATTGTGTACTATTGTAAATACAGAAATTTGGTAGTCCATGAAGTTATATTAAATAAGAAAGCTTTATGTAATTTTATTTTGCATATAAGAACTAAATATTAATGTCTAGTTCCTATTGTAGATTTCTAAAGATCTTATTCCAGATAAGTTTTTTCCAATTAGACTTGTATATATATAAAATCTGTAAATGCTAAGTTATTCAGATTTGTAATGTATAACTGTGGCCAAATATAAACTTTAAATTTTAAACTTATGTATTTTCTCTGATACTTCTTTAGCATTTACTAATAAGTGAATCCAATTGATGCTGTTATTGTTCTAGTACTTATTATGTGACAAGTACTTTATTATACATGAATTATTTTCCTTAATCCCTACCAACACCTTGATAGATAGCTACTGTTTTATTACTATTATTCTCTCATAAAGATGAGGAAACTTAGGTTTAAAGAAAAAAACAGAGCTTCTCTCAGTATTTATTCAATGTCAAGTTATAATAATTTGGTACCTACAACACTGCTCATATTGATTTTGATATTTTATTTCTCTAACACACTTTAAATTGGCATTTTCATTTAGTCATTCAATAAAACTGCATTGATTTTTAAAACTACTTATAGTTCCTTTTTGCTTAAAACGGACTAACTTTTAATTTCTTTTTTTTTAAGATCTATTTTTATTGTTTTTGACAGAGATAGAGATACAGAGACAGAGACAGAGAGAAGGGGGAGGGCCCAGAACAGTCTCCATAGTTGCACATCATTTGTTTTTCCACATAGTTTCATTCCACAGGTGGGCACAGGGCTTCACAGGGCAGGAACTGGGCTGGGGTCTCACCCCAGTGAGAACCGAACTGGGGGCACTCCCCAGTTCAGCATATGGGTCCACATGGGCCAGGGCCAGGATTTGATCCTTGGTCCCTGGGGCTTCAAAGTGAGCGCTTAACCCACTGAGCCATCCCGGCTTCCCTTAATTTCTTAATTGTATTCCTTATCTCCTTCTGATTAAAATTAATCATAATTTACCATGTATTATATATATATATATATATATATATATATATATATATATA
>PVKE010038900.1:0-15245 GCA_004027555.1 Craseonycteris thonglongyai
TGCCCCTGTTTTTACAGTGGTGGAACCCCAGGGACCATTCCTCCTGGGTCCTTCCATGACCACCCCAACAGATGATCTGTCTTCCGAAATGTCCTCCTTTAGGTCCAGTTCTTTCATATCAGGTCTAGTCTCCAAGTCTGGGGGGTTGGGGAGGGAAAAAGAGAAGATCAAACACATGTAGTTAACAGGGGCAGGGAGGAACTTCTGAAGATTGGACAAGGCACAGACCAAGGAGCAAGTGATAGCCTGTCGCTGGGACGGGAGGAAAAAGGGAAGCAGTGAGCTGACACAAATGTGGTTTAAGAAGGTGAGCAGAGAACAAAAAAGGCCCCCTTGGGAGGGGCTGCATAGGATGGCCAGCAGCCACAGTTCAGAGAACAAATCTCTGAAGAGGAACAACAGGAGGAAGCCAGGCTGGGAGGAGTGGATCAAAGGCTCTCACAAAGCCAAGTAAGGAGTTACTGCAACAGGTCTCCTCCCAACCAGCTTCTCAAATCATCGACTTTTATCAAAAATGATAAAATAACAGCTGACATTCATGTGGCGTGTGCTGGTTGTCCTCCATCTCCCCAACCACCAGCCAGGCTCCCTACCCTGCCTTGGAGGATGCCTCTCACTCCCCTCTTCCACTATCCAGTCCTGTAGTGGCTGCTGTTCCTTGCAGCTGATTCCAGAACTCCTTATCTTAGCACAACCATCCCTCCCTGATCACAGCCACGTGGCAGCTCCAATCCCTTATCTACATGTGTCCTTTGAATTTCTCAATCTCTATTTCCAGTCTAGGGGGGCTCACCTGAGTTCCAGACTCTCTTTCATGGACCTAATGGCTTCATTCCAAACAGTTAAAAATTACGAGATCTTATACAAAATCTCATAAAAAATATGAAGATCCTGCCACATGGAGCCCTCCTTCCTATGAGGCTACAAAAAGCAGAAGCAGAAGCAGAGCAACAGCTAATCCCTCTCATTCATTTAAGCTCCTACCAGCCCCCAGGACCCGTTTGAGACCACTCCCCTGAGCCTAAGCCACACCAGCCTCCAATGCCAGTCACAAGCATGGATTTCCATCTCTTCTCTATGCTGGCACCCCCAAATTAGAGCCCCCAGCCCAGACCTCCTCTCTGAGCTCTGCTGAAGAATAGTCAAAAGCCTACTGGGCATCCCTCTTGGATAACACAAACCTAACACATTTGTATGAAACTTTTCATTTCGAAACCCCTGCCACTCATAAAAATGATAAAAAGTCTCATTGCCAAGATTTGGCAAAATAAGTCAAAACAGAAAGACTCATACTGTATGATTCCACTCATATGAGGTTCCTAGAGTTGTCAAATTCATAGATACAGAAAGTAGAATGGTGGGTGCCAGGGGCTGGGGAAGGAAGGACTGGGAAGTTGTTGTTTAATGGGGACGAAGTTCCAGTTTGGGATGATGATTAAGAGTTCTGGAGATGGATGATATGATGATCGTATGACAATATGAAGGTATTTAATACCACCTAACTGTACACTTAAAAATGGTTATGTATATTTTACCACACTTCAAAAAATTTTTTAATGAAAAATAATTTAGCAGCCATCCTTGATTCACCCCTTTCTTCCCACTGTCCAGCCTATTGACCAGTGTCACTGGATGTGCAAAACAGCTTGAACTGGATCAAATCTCTCGATCACCACTGCCAACAATCCGGCCTGCCACCCTGGATTTCCTGCCTGAAGCGCCACAACAGCATCCACCCTCGGTCCTCCACAACACACCCTCCACTCAGCGGGAAGAGTGTCTTAAGAGGCAGGCCAAACCCTCCAGCAGCTTCCCTATGCACTGGGGTAAGAGCCAATGACTTCCCATGGTCTGTGGCCCACCTTTCCTGACTCCTCTCCACCATCTATCCACACTCTCCCTTTCTTTCCATTGTCCATGCCAAGTTCTTCCTGCCCTGGGGACTTTGCATCTGCAATCCTAGACCTTCCCATGGGCGCTCATCTTTCAGGCCTCAGCATTTATCCCTCATAGGAAGGCTGTCTATCCTACAGTAGAAAGGAAGATCCCCTCCCTGTGGTTCTCTCGCTGCTTCATTGTGATTGTTCATTACTAGCTCCCCCTGTGGAAAATGAGCTCCATGAAGGCACGGGCCTTGCTGGTTCCCAGCAACTCCTGTAGTGCCTGGCACACAGAAGGTAGCAGATAGCATCTGCCATGTGCCCAGCATGGCACCAAGCAGCCCACACAAATCATTTAATGCAACTCCAGCAACCATGCATTAGTAGGTGCTAAGACTACACCCATTTTACAGCCAGGGAAACTGAGGCTCTGAGGATGAAGGAACACCCTTAAGATCACACAATACATTTGATTAAATAGTCTGTCTGATCCCTGAGTCACTATTTGGCTGTGTCTTGCTGTCCCATTCCAGAGGAAAGGATTTTAGCACTACTTAAGGATCCTTGTTTAGTGACCCTGGGATATGGGTATAATGCCCAAATGTCAGGGCAGCTGGTGGCCTGGGGAATTGAGGCTGTGCGGTGGGTGAGGGTAACTTCTCGGAGGGTAGAAGGAAGACAGGGTGACAGTGGATTTGGTTTGGAGCCAATGAGGTCTGAGAGACAGTAGGGATATAAACTGGTCTGTGGCTACAGATGTCAGGAGCAGTGCAGTCTGGGCTGTGAATATGGTTGGAAGTCTTTCGGAATAAATACTAACCCAAGAAGTCAGGAGAGCTAGGGGCAGAATGCCAGCAGAACCCACAATTAAGGGGTGGGGTAAAGGAGGCAGCCTCCCTTTTGTGGATTAAAACCCTTCATTTGCAAAAAAGTAAATATCCAGCTCTTAACCCTAAAAATCAGAGAGAACACAGCTCCATGTTAGCCAAGCTGAAATGGCTCCACCAAGCAGCTTTTCACCAATCAGATCAGCAAAGAGCAAAGTATTTGGTGACATGCTTGGCATTCTTGCCCAAAGTCAAAGGAAATGTCAACAGGATGACATCCACAGAGGCCATTTTGGCAAAAGACTACAAATATGCAAAATCTTATTCATTCCTTTTGGTCTAAATGTGGATTATTTTCTTTTCATGGTGCTAGATTTCTTGTCCTTCATCATTTCTTTCTCTATAGTCTACATAGTCTGTGTATTTCTATGATCATTTTTTTAAAATCTTTGTAAGAGTTTATTTGAGCCAAACTAACCACATATGCCAGTGGGCAAGATCACAAATGCTCTTACAATCATTTCTAATCACTAAGTAATTCACACTTGTTATTAAAATGGCCACTATCAAAAAATAACTTATATAATGGAAGTCTCCTGCAATCTCACCCATATGAGTTAACAGTTTGGTGTATATTTTTAGAATATTTTTCCCAGTGCATGCCTTTTTTAAAAAATACAACATGTCTGTATGCACACACATGGACGTATACTTTTCCCCTCTAAAATGAGGCTTCTGGCCAGGATACAAACAGCATCAGGGATAAGATTCCCCTACAGCCTAAACCAATGCAGGAGTGGAAAGGAAAAAATATATAGAACATACGTTTTCAAGACACTGGACATCAGGCAACAAAGAGCAGTGATTCCCAGAGATGGGACTCGAAAGAAGCAGGCCTTGTGACCTGGGAAGTTTGCAGGCCGAGGCACAGAGGGGAAACTGAGAGGAAACTGAGGGAAAGCCCAGCAGACTGCGAGTTGGGAAGATGGGGCTGAGGGAAGCACAGCAGGCAGAGTTCACCAGACAGAGGGCCACAGAAGGAAACTCTTCACAGAGGTCCTCTCTCCAATTTCCAAATCAGAACTATGTGAAGTTGGGAAAACCACCTGAAAAGATCTGAAAATGGTTCCCAGAGCTGATGTAAGGCTGACAACAGTACCTTCTTGTAGCAGTCAGCTATGTAACTCACACCAGGTAACTCATGGGGCACTGGGCATAAGGGACTTGTAGAGAATAAGTCGTCCTACACTGAGCACAGGTCAAAAAGGCAAAGCCTGAGAGCAGATCGAATGACATGCTGCTGGTGTCAAGAAAGACAAATAGATGGATGAACAAAATAGAACCCAGAGTTAGAGCCACATATACACGAACAACTAATTTTTTTTCTTAAATTTATTGGAGTAACATTAATTAATATAAATTACAAACAACTAATTTTTGACAAAAGTGCAAAGGCAATTCCTTAGAGAAAATTCTAGAGAAATTTTTCAGTAGAAAAAATTCAGTCTTTTCAATAAATGATGGTGGAACAACTGGACACCCATTTAAAAAAAAAAAAAAAAAAAAGAACTTGAATGAACACTGACTGCATCATTACAAAAAATAACTCTAAAGGGATTATAGAACAAAAATATAAAACCTAAAACTCCACAACTTACAGAAGAAAACCTTTGTGGCCTTGAGACAGGCAAAGATTTCTTAGATGTGATACCAAGAGCACACTCTCCACATAGAATAACTGATAAACTGAACTTCATCAAATTAAAAACATCCACTCCTCGAAAAATATACAGTGGGGAAAAGAAAGCCTCTTCAGTAAATGGTGCTGGGAAAATTGGAAAACCACATGCAAAAGGCTGACTGTGAACTGTGATCTCTCACCATATACCAAAATTAACTCAAAATGGATTAAAGACCTCCAAATAAGAAATAAAACAATAAATTGCATAGAAGAAAACATTGGCACTAAACTTATAGACCTGGGGTTCAGGGAGGACTTTATGAATCTGACCTCAATGGCAAGGGAAGTAAAAGCACAAATAAACAAATGGGACTTTATCAAGCTAAAAAGCTTTTGCATTGCAAAGGAAACCATCAACAAAGCAAAGAAGCAACCAACCAACTGGGAGAAAATATTTGCAAACAATGCCTCTGATAAGGGGCTAATATCAAAAATATACAAAGAACTTGTACAACTCAACAATAAAAAAACAAGCAATCCAATTTAAAAAATGGGCAGAAAACCTTAACAGACACTTCTTTCATGAAGACATACATATGGCCAACAGATATATGAAAAAATCCTCACCTTCACTAGCAATTAGGGAGATGCAAATACAAACCACAATGAGATACCATCTTACACCTGTTAGAATGGCTATAATCAACAAAACAAGGGATAACAAGTGCTGGAGAGGCTGTGGAGAAAAAGGAACCCTCATACACTGCTGGTGGGAATGTAAACTGGTACAGCCACTATGGAAGGCTGTATGGAGACTCCTCAAAAAATTAGGAACTGGGGAAGCCGGGATGGCTCAGTGGGTTAGGCGCTCACTTTGCAGCCCCGGGGACGGAGGATCGAATCCCGGCCCCGGCCCATGTGGACCCATATGCTGAACTGGGGAGTGCCCCCAGTTCAGTTCTCACCAGAGCGAGACCCCGGCCCAGTTCCTGCCCTGTGCAGCCCTGCCCACCTGTGGAATAAAATTATGTGGAAAAACCAATGATGTACAACTATGGAGACTGTTCTGGGCCCTCCCCTTTCTCTCTGTCTCTGTCTCTGTATCTCTCTCTCTCTCTCTCTCTGTCAAAAACAATAAAAATAAATCTTTAAAAAAAAAAAAAATTAGGAATGGAATTGCCATATGACCCAGCAATCCCTCTACTGGGTATCTACCCAAAAAACCTAAAAACCTTAATTTGCAAAGATGTTTGTACCCACATGTTCATTGCAGCACTAGTCACAGTGGCCAGAATATGGAAACAATCAAAATGCCCTTCGATAGATGGCTGGATAAAGAAGTTGTGGTATATCTATACAATGGAATACTACTCAGTGATGAAAAAAGATGAAATACAGTCATTTGAGACAACATGGGTGGACCCTGAGACCATCTTATTAAGCAAAATAAGTCAGACTGAAAGAATCAGGAAACATATGACCTCACTTATAGGGGGATTATAAAACTGAAAGTAACAAAGACTCAGAGACCCATGGACACACTTAATAGCTTGGTGACTGCCTGAGGGAAGGGGAGGAGGGAGGAGGGAGAGTGGGGAGGGGAGGTGGGAGTGGGCACCAGCCTTATGGACACACTCAATAGTTTGGTGGTTACCTGGAGACGGGGGAGGAGCGGGGGGAAGAGTTGGGGCAGGGGGGAAGCGGGAGAGGATACCGCATATATGGTGATGGAAGGGGAGCTGATTCTGGGTGGTGAGCACATAATGCGATGCATAGGTGATGTGATGTGGACTTGTACATCTGGAAACTATCTAATTGTTACCAATCAATGTCACCCCAATAAATTTAACAATAAAATTAAAAAAAAAATTACAAGAAAAATAAACAAACAAAAAAAACATCCACTCCTCAACAAACAGTGTTGGCACCTGGTTATCCACATTCAAGAGCGACATGAACCCCCTTTTTAAAGTCATTTACAAAAAAAATAATTAAAAATGGACCAAAGACTTAAATGAAGAACTAAAAGTATACAACTCTTAGAAGAAAACACAGAAGTAACTCTCCATAACTTTGGGTTAGGCAGTAGCTTCTCAGATAAGACACCAAAAGCACAAGCAACAGTAACGAAATAAATAAACTGGACTACATCAAAATTAAAAATGTTTGTTTCAAATGGTGCTGTCAAGAAAGAGAAAAGATTAACCACAGAATGGGAGAAAATAATTGCAAAGCATATAACTGAGAAACAATTTAGATCTAGAACTTAAAAACACTTCATAAAGAACTTTCAAAACTCTACAATAAGGAAACAAACAACCCAAGGAAAAAACCAGCAAAAGATTTGAACAGATAGTTCACTGAAGAGAATAAACAGATGACAAATAAACACATGAAAAGATTATCAATATCAAATGAAAACTGCATTGTGATAAGACTGCACACCAATAAGAATGGCTAAAATGGGAAAGATTGAGCATACTCAGTTCTGACAGCACAGAGCAACTGGGACTCCCATGCACTGCTGGCAGAGATGTAAAATGGGACAAGTTCTTTGGAAAATGTTTGGCAGTTTCTTAAAAAGTTAAATAGACACCAACCATATGACCCAAACATTGTACTTCCTTGTGCTCACTTAAGAGAAAGGAAAGTGTATGTCTACAGAAAAATTAAAAAATGCATACTCATGGCAGCTTTATCTGTAATAGTCCCAAACTGAAAACAACCCAAATGTTTATCAAAAAGTGAATATATGGGGAAGGCTGGGATGGCTCAGCAGTTAAGCACTTGCTTTGAGGCCCCGGGGACCGAGGATCGAATCCCGGCCCCGGCCCATGCGGACCCACATGCTGAACTGGGGCGTGCCCCCAGTTCAGTTCTTGCCGGGACCTATGTGGGAGGCTCCCAGCCCAGTTCCTGCCCTGTGCAGCCCTGTGCCCATCTGTGGAGTGAAACTATATGGAAAACTAATGTCAACAATGGAGACTGCTCTGGGCCCTCACCCTTCTCTTTGTCTCTCTCTGTCTCTGTTTCTGTCAAAAATCAATAAAATAAATCTTAAAAAAAAAAAAAAAGTGAATATATGAACAAATTGTGGTCTATCCATGAAGTAGGATATTACTCAGCAATAAAAAGAAGTGGGAGATGCCGGGGTAGCTCAACAGGTTGTGCACTTGCCTTGCAACTGTGAAGCCTGGGATCGAATGCTGGTCCCAGCCCTGGCCTGTGCAAACCCATATGCTGAATTGAGGTGCAACTGGTAACTGCCAGGATGGCAGCGGAGGTTCTCGCCTACCGTGAGGGAGGCCCCCAGTTCATTCGGTTTCACCCTGTGCAGCCCCACATCCACCTGTGAGGAATAAAAATACGTCAAAAAAACTAATGATGTACAACTATGAAGACTGCTCTGGGCCTTTCCCCTTTCTCTCTGTCTCTCTTTGTCCCTCTCACCTTCTCTAAAACAATAAAAAATAAATTAAAAAAAAAAAAAAGTGAACTATCAACAACACGGGTGAACCTCATAAAAATGATGCTGCATATTAGTCAGACACCCAAACAAAAGAGTATATTATATGCTGTATGACTGTTTGCACATGTATATAGTCCTATAATATGGAAACAAACACAGTGACATAAAGCAGGCCAGCAGTGGCCTGGGAATGGAAGGTGGGTGTGTGGTGGAAAGAGGGATATGTTTAAAAGGGGCACTAGAAACCTTCTGGGCTCACGGTTGTGTTCAGTATCTGAGTGATGGTGATGGTTTCCCAGATGTATGTATACAGATGTCAAAATGCATCAAACTGTTCACTTTAAATATGTGCAGTTAATTGTAGGTCAATTACACTTCCAAAAAACCTGTTAGAGAAAAGAGGCCTTTACTCTTGTTCAAAAGTTACATGTTTGTTACTGAACAGTATTAACTAGGAACATCTTTTCATGTCAGCATCCACAAAGAGTACTCATTTTTGTGAACAGCTGAATGGTGCCCATCATACTGATACACCTTAAGATGCTCAGTCAGACTTGCAGAGGTGGGCATCTAGGTTGTTTCTCTTTATTTTTTATCCCTTGGAAAACTTTGCACACTTACAGGAAGATTTCCAAAAGACAGATCCCCCAAAATGCAATAGTTCAAAATTTGGTTGATGATGCCAAACCATCTTCCAGAAGAGCTGTCCCAACTTTATGCTCCTAAAATGAGTTCCTTTCCCTATACCCTTAGAATACAGGTGATTATTACCCTTTTTCAACTCTGTATACTTCCTGGGCAAGAACTGTATTTCTTTGCCTCAATTTGTATTTCTTTGACTATTAGTAAGGTTTAAAATAAATTTTTTATAAAGTGGAACTCCATGTATTTCTACATCTATAAAGTGCCAGCTCTTAAGTTTGGCCCATCTTTCTATCATTTGGGTTTTATTTTTTTATTTATTCCGAGGAACTTTTTATGTAGTTACAATACTTTGACTGTTACACATGTGGTAAATACTATTTCCCATTTTATCACCTACCAACTTTACTTTTGGCTTTAAGTAGAGTGATTTAAACTTTCTACATAGTCAGATCTGTCAATCTTTTTTCTTATTTCTTTGTAGTCCTCAAGTGATAGCCAATGGTGAGTAACTCCACGAAGCTGCCCTCTTACCCAGGGAAACCAGGTTCCTGTAGGTCTCCAGCGTCACATCTCTATACAGGTCCTTCTGGGCAGGTTCCAGCTGCTGCCACTCCTCCTGGGTGAAGTCCACAGTCACATCCCTGAACGTTAGTGACTCCTGAAAGAAGAAACCCACAACAACTCACTGCAGGGCCCTCATCACAGAGGTCTGGGGAAATGGTCTGGGGAAGAACAGAGGGGATTAAGGGAGGAAGACAGGATGTATCTGAAGTGATTTCAACATGGTGCTGAGTTCTGAAGGGCCTGACCACTCACAGTGTTCTTGGTGCCTAAGTATACTGGGATGGTCCTCTGACCGAGAAATAAAACTATGAGACTGTTCAGAGCAGAAAGTCACAGATTTGAGAAACAGAGGGCAGTGGTTAAGAGTCTGGGCTTGGGAGCCTTGTAGCCTGTGACAAAATCCTGGCTCTGCCCCTCCCACATCTTTTCTTGAGCAACTGTCTTAACCTTTCTTAGCCTGTTTGATCAATAGACTTCACAATGACAACGTCTTCCTCCATAGCTCTTCTGGAGATTAAATGAGGTAATATATATATGAGTCCAGCATTGTAAGGTATGGGTGGAGTAAGCGCTCAAAAAATGTCAACTATTGCTATCATCATTTGATTAATTTGACATTTCATACATATCATATGTATTTATGATTATTAATACTTATTATAGTATTATTTGATTCTTTGGCCCCATATATCCTTTGGGCAGCCCAGCTAATGATTTCTCTTTTTTAAAACCACTTTAAGGTACAATTAGCACATAAAAAGCTTCATATATTTAATGTATACATTGATAAGTTTGGAAGTACAATTAAGGACACAAACTCATCCATCATCTCCCAAAGTTTTCTCCTGCTGCCCTTTTGTTTAAATTTTTTAAATACAATTCTTTCTGAAAGTCTTCCCTAAGTGTATTCATCTCAATTAACTTACTCAATGAAATATTTACTGAGCAGGCTCCATGCACCAAGCTTGGGCTGGCATGGGGGATGCACTGAAAATAGAACAGGTAGTCCTGGAAGTCTTGGAGCCCACCATGTACAGCAAGAGTGTGGAGGGCAGACACAGGGGGGCATGGACACACCAGAGCAGAAAAGACTGACAGATTTTATTTTAAAGGCCCACAGGGAGAACCCTGTAGAAATGGGGCTTCCCCCACCGCCCCCCGTGTCAGCTAAAGCTGAGTTCTTTGTGGATAACACGTTTCTGAGGCCATTCACTCTAGGGCTTCATCTCTCCTAATTTAGTTTCCTCTCCAATAGCATACAACCATTTTGCCACAAGAAAAACCTCACCCATTTCCAAAGAACTAAAATCAGAGAGGCTCTATATTTAAAAAAAATCAGAATTATATTAGAACTGATCAAGAAAAAAAACTTTTGGGAAGCTGGGATGTCTCAGCGGGTTAAGTGCTCGCTTTGCAGCTCTGGGGACAGAGGATCGAATCCCGGCCCCGGCCTGTGAGGACCCATATGCTGAAATGCGGTGTGCTTCCCGTATGGGAGGCCCTCAGTTCATTTCTCGCCCCCAGGTTTGGCCCCTGGCTCGAGGGGGCGTGCCTCCCATGCTGGAGGCCCCCAGTCCAGTTCCTGCCCTGCGGCAGCCCCCGCCCACCTGTGTGGAACAAAACCATGTGAAAACTAATGAAGTTCAACTGTGGAGACTGCTCTGGGCCCTGCCCCTTCTCTTTCTCTCTTTCTCTCTCTCTCTCTCTCCAATAAAATAAATCTTAAAAAAAAGAAAAGAAAAAAGACTTAACCCCTAAGTCCCAAACATACAGAAAATATGACAACAGTCAACAAATCCTTCTAAGTAATGCTGGTAAAAGAAGAAATCAGGAAAACCGGGATGGCTCAGTGGGTTAAGTGCTCACTTTGCAGTGCCGGGGACCAGGGATCAAATCCCAGCCCCAGCCCATGCGGACCCATATGCTGAACTGGGAGCTCCCCCAGTTCAGTTCTCTCTCTGTCTCTGTCTCTGTATCTCTCTCTCTCTCTCTCTCTCTCTCTCTCTCTCTCTCTGTCAAAAATAAATAAATAAAAATTTTAAAAGTTTATTAAAAAAGAAGAAATCAATGTGACAATCCCAGACAAGTTAAACATGAAGACATTATGATGCAGATGAGTTGGAAAACAGTCCTTAAATGGTTAATGAGAGAGTTACCAAAGGATCCAGCAATTTCACACCTATACCCAAGAGAAATGAGAACACAGCTCAGACAAAACATTTATACACTAATATTCACAGCAGCATTACTAATAATAACCAAAAAGTGGAATTAGCCCAAATGCCCGCCTCCTGGTGAATGAATAAATATGTGCTCTATCCACATGATGGAATATTATTCAGCCATAAAAGTGAATAAAGCACCGATACTTGCTACAATGTAGGTGAATGTCCAAAACATAACGCTCAGAGAAAGAAACCAGATGTAACAAACCACATATTGTAGGATTCCATTTATACAAAATGTCCAGACTGGGCAAATCCAGAGACACAGAAAAATTAGTGGTTGCCAGGAGCTGGGAGTTTGTGGGGGAGAAATGAGAGTGAATCGTGATGGGTACAGAGCTCCTTTTTGGGATGATGAAAATATTCTTAAATTGACTATGGTGATGGTGGCACAACTTTGTGACTATACCAAAAACAAATGAGTCGTACACTTTGTGATATGTGGGATGTGTCTCAATAAAGATATTAATGAGCCATGTCACAACTATGATGTGCAACTATGGAGACTGCTCTGGGCCCTCCCCCCTTCTCTCTCCCTCTCTCTCCCTCTCTCGCTCTCTTCCGCTTAACTTCTCTCAAACAATAAATTAAATCTTTTTTTAAAAAGGTATTAATGAGGACATGACAAACAAAAACTCATGGATAAGTGAACTGACATGTTTATACAGCAAGACAAATTCCAAGTGGAGACAAAAGATTCAAAAGTTCACTGTTAACACCCAAATGACAAATGAAAAAAAGGAAGATATATAGATGATGGGCAACCTGCAGATGGAGAAACCCTGTTACATTTTAAAGACAATGGGGGACACTAGAGAGGAAGAGACTGACAGATTTGATTTTTAAAATATGCAATGCTTTTGTACTTACAAAATATAAACAGAAAAAAATTGAGAAACAAAAAGCAAACCAGGAAGAATATTTGCCACAAATATGTGTGCACGCATGTGCACACACACACATACTTCTTTAAAACCTTCAAGGTTGCTAAGATTCCTGTAGACTGGCAAAGCACAGAATAATTTAAGAGCCCACAGAAATGGCTAAGAAACATTTTCTCAAAATCAAACCTCACTAATAAACAAAGAATGCTACTCAGAAAGAGGTCATATGATGCTCCAGGCTTATGCCATTTGGAGCCAATGAGTAGAAGAAACATTCAACAATGGCCGGTGTAAACCAGTGACAGCCGTTCCTGCTCCTGGTGGGAGTTTAAACTGCCCCATCAACTGGGAAAGAACTGTGAAGACTCATGAATCACTCCTAAAGAAATCATACAAAATGTAGGGTAAGATTTATGTCCAGCCATGTATACTTTTCATGAAATATTTCTTGCATAAAAGAAAGTTGAAAGAAAAAAAAACACAAGTCGTCTAATATGTACTACTAAAACATCGTAAAACATCACTGCGAGAGCTGAGGACGCACACATGCCCCTATCCACAGGCATCCTCCTCCCTCTCCTGGGACACCAGTGCTGTCTGTTACTTCTGAAGGCCAGCTGTCAGCACTGTGCTGTATGGGCTCCTCTGCAGGGGCCTTTTTCACACTTGATGTAATGTGTTTAAGCTACTACTTCCAAGGTGCCCACCTATATCTCCTGAGAACCCCCCGAGTTGGACAAGTCACTCCTGAGCTGCTCTGTCCCCCTTGGCTGACAGAAGCCAGTGTCAGGGCACTTTCTTCCCTCCTCAGGGAGGACACAGTCCCTAGGAGACTGGGCCAGGACCCTGTGAGGGGCTCAGGTGGACAGAGGTTCATCCCCGGGCAGAAGCTTGGCCCTTTGAGCCTGAGCCTCAGGAAGGGAGTGTGAAGTGACATGACTCACCAGAGCCTCATTGGTCAGCAGCTGGGTGGCCATCCCTCCACTGCCCACAGTGACCAGGGCATGAGTGGGCTGGGGGGTTAGGGGATAAAGAGGGAGGCATGATGAGAGAACAGGCCTAGGCTTATGTCACAATGCAAACAGATTCACCCCCACTAAGAAACAGAGAGACACGCAGACATGTTAGCAGCAAACATGTACTCAAAAGGGGCCTATTGCACATTAGGCAC
This sequence comes from Craseonycteris thonglongyai, assembly GCA_004027555.1. Taxonomy (NCBI): domain Eukaryota; kingdom Metazoa; phylum Chordata; class Mammalia; order Chiroptera; family Craseonycteridae; genus Craseonycteris; species Craseonycteris thonglongyai. The sequence goes on from PVKE010038900.1 coordinate 13,347, forward strand.
TTGACAAATGTCTCTCATTTAATCCTACAAGGGGGGTGCTATACCCACCCACCCCATTTCACAGATGAGGAAAATGAGGCCAAAGAGATAAGCTACTCACCCAAGATAACAGAGCTGGGATTGGAGATGGGCTGAGAACATCTGATCTGAGTCCACATGCTTGCTATCTCTCAAAGGCACACACAGATACCCATGCACCAATACTCCCCCAACATGCACACATACACACACCCACTGCTAGTCTCATAGGCTTGAGGGAGCAACAGGATCCTCTGCACCCTCCTTGGGTTTGAGTGCTGGCCCAAGTCCCCACCATATGCCCCAACACTGCCCCACCCCTCCAGGGCATCCCTAAAAGTCAGGGAGTTATTGTGAGGTTCAACTAACAGATACACATGAGGAGCACATAGTAAGAACTCGATACATATCAGATGTTATTATTACTGTTGTTGTTAGTGGAGTGTGTTCCACAGTGGGATACAGTTACCCTGGGGGCTCTCAGGGGCAGAACTGAGATGATCAATTTGGATTGTATTCCCAACTGTCTAGGACAATGTCAGGCACACAGGAGATGCCCACACACTGAATAAATTAGAATAAATGAACCAACTTCTAGCACTGGCAAAGGAACAAGCTGAAGGAGCAAGAACCCCTCATCCTTTCCAGAGAGTGAGATGGCACTGGACAAACCCATCACCCGGTAACCCATTACCCAGCAACTGTGGTGCTGAGACTCTGCTGTGGCAACAAAAGCTCCACCTGAGAGGTTACACATGGTTAAGAGACATTGTAGCACTATTCCTAGAGGCAAAGCAAGAACCAACCTAACAACAGAAAAGACCGTGGAGACATAATCAGTACCCAATAGAAAGGAATGGCCCAATAAATGGATAAATGGCAGGGCATGCAGTCTAAAATGTCAGGTTGCCTCTAGGGGGCAAGTAGTTCTACACCTGCAGACATATCTGTGATGTCATTAAATGAGGAAAGCAAGTTGCACACTTGTGAACATAACTCTAATGCCTCTATGTAAAAACAATTAACATATGTCGCTGTGTGTGCTTCTGGGCAGTGTTTAAAAGCCTGGGGAAGGTTGTGGGATGACAAAACACTCGGTGGTGTCCTATGTGAGAATGTAAAGTGGGTGTTATTGATTTTTTTTCCTTTGCATTCCTTCGTGTCTCAGGGTAGTTACTTCATATTATTGTCCTAATTTTTTAAACATAATTAAATTTTTTTAAATGTATACTTTTTGAACCAGCAGTCTCTGATTTTTATTCCTGCAGCATGAGATCAACAACATCCACTCCTTTCACCAGATATGGAAGTGACCATAGCTGACTTACCCAAGAGGCATAGTGAGCCCAGGGCCCCGGATACCTGAGTGGCCACATGAGAACATCTTCATTTCTTTTAAAATTATAAGAAAAAGGGGAAGCCACGATGGCTTAGCAGGTTAAGTGTTCACTTTGCAGCCCTGGAGACCGGGATCAAATCCTGGCCCCGACCCATGCAGACCCATGTGCTGACCTGGGGTGTGCTTCCCATGTGGGAGGCCCCCAGTTCGGTTCTCATCCCCTGGCTCGAGGGGGCATGCCTCCCATGCGGGAGGCCCCCAGCCCAGTTCCCACCCTGCACAGTCCCCGCCCACCTGTGTAGAATGAAACCATGTCAAAAAACTGATGACGTACAACTACGGAGACTGCTCTGGGGTTCTCCGTTCTCTGTCTCTCTGTCAAAAACAGTAAAATTGGAAAGCCAGGATGGCTCAGTGGGTTAAGTGCTCACTTTGCAGCACCGGGGACCGAGGATCGAGTCCCCGCCCTGGCCCATGCAGACCCATATGCTGAACTGGGGAGTTCCCCCAGTTCAGTTCTCTCTCTGTCTCTGTATCTCTCT
>PVKE010038901.1:0-15476 GCA_004027555.1 Craseonycteris thonglongyai
CACAGTCCACTTACACTGAATAAAGAATAACTGAATAACCTAAACAAACCAATCAACAGGAAGAAAACTGAAACAATTATCCAAAACCTTCCCAAAAGCAAGAGTCCAGGACCAGATGGTCACACTAACAAGTTGTTGCAGGCATTCAAAGAGGAACTAACACCTATCCTCCTCAAACTTTTCCAAAAAATTGAAGGAGAGGCAACACTCCCCAACTCATTCTATGAGGCCAGCATTATCTTAATATCAAAGCCTGGCAAGGACTTCACAAAAAAAGAAAACTATAGAACAATATCCCTGATGAACACCAATGCAAAAATCCTAAACAAAATACTAGAAAGTAGAATACAACAATGCATTAAAAAGATTATTCATCACAATCAAGTGGGATTCATCCCAGGAGCAGAACGATGGTTCAACATATGCAAACCCACGAATGTGATACCACATAAACAAAATAAAAGATAAAAACCATATGATTATATGAATTGATGCACAAAAAGCATTCGACAAGATACAACAATCATTTATGATCAAAACACTTAATAAAATGAGTATATAGAGAGAGTACCTCAACATCATAAAGACCATATATGATAAATGCTCAGCGAATGTCATACTGACCAGGGGAAAACTGAAACCTTTTCTTCTAAAATCAGGAAAGAGACAAGGATGTCCCCTGCAACCATTTGTATCTAACATACTGCTGGAAGTTCTAGCCAGAGTCATTAGGCAAGAAAAAGAAATCAAAGTAATCCAAATTGGAAATGAAGAAGTTAAACTCACTTTTTGCATACAACATGATCAGTTACATAGAAAACCCTAAAGACTCCACCAGAAAACTGTTAGAAATAATATATGAATACAGTAAAGTTGCAGGATACAAAATCAACATATAAAAATACACAGCATTTTTATATACAAACAACGAAACTTCAGAAAAAGAAATGAAAAAAATGATACCCCTTACGATCAAAACAAAAAGTATAAAATACTTAGAAATAAACTTAACAAAGAACATGGAGGACTTATACACAAAAAATTATGACATTATTAAAAGAAATTGAAGTACATACAAAGAAACAGAAGGATATTCTGTGTTCATGGATTGAACACAGTTAAAATGGCCATATTGCCCAAATTAATGTACAGATATAATGCAATTCCCATCAAAATCCCACAGACATTCTTTCAAGAAATAGATAAAAAGAATTATCAGATTCATATGGAACCACAAACAGCCCCAAATAGCCAAAACAATCCTCCAAAGAAAAACAATGAGGCTGGAGGCATCACACTTCCTGACTTCAGTCTATACTACAAAGAGTCAATAATCAAAACAGCTTGGTACTGGCAGAGAAACAGACATACAGACCAATGGAACAGAACCAAAACCCCAGAAATCAACCCACAAATATATGGACAGATAATCTTTGACAAAAGAGGAAAAAAATATTCAGTGGGGAAAGAAAGACTCTTCAGTAAATGGTGCTGGGAAAATTGAAAAAACACATGCAAAAGAATGAATCTGGACTGTGAACTGTCACCATATACCAAAATTAACTCAAAGTGGATTAAAGACCTCCACATAAGATCCGATACTATAAAGTTAGAAGGCGACATTGGCACTAAACTTAAAGACCTTGGGCTCAGAAAGCACTTTATGAAATTGACCTCAAAGGCAAGGGAAGTAAAAGCAAAAATAAGTGAATGCAACTATATCACACTAAAAAGCTCTACACAGCAAAGGATACCATCAACAAAGTCAAAAGGAAACCAACCTTTTTGGGAGAAAATATTTACAAATAATGCCTCTGCTAAGGGGCTAATATCTAAAATATATAAAGAACTCATACAACTCAACAACAAAAAAACAAACGATCCAATTAGAAAATGGGCAGAAGACTTAGACACTTCTCTCCTGAAGACATACAAACATCAACAGATGCAAGAAAAAATGCTCAACAACACTAGCAATTAGGGAAATGCAAATTAAAACCACAATGAGATACCAACACATACTTGTTAGAATGGCTATAGTCAACAACACAAGTTGGGAAAGCTGGGATGGCTCAGTGGGTTAAGCGCTCGCTTGGAAGCCCCAGGGACCGAGGATCGAGTCCCGGCCCCGGCCCATGCAGGCCCACATGCTGAACTGGGGAGTGCCCCCAGCCCAGTTCTTGCCGGGACCTATGTGGGAGGCTCCCAGCCCAGTTCCTGCCATGCACAGCCCTGTGCCCACCTGTGGAGTAAAACTATATGGAAAACTAATGCTGTCAACTATGGAGACTGCTCTAGACACTCCCCCTTCTCTCTATCTCTCTCTGTCTCTGTTTCTCTCTGTCAAAAATCAATAAAATAAATCTTTAAAACAACACAAGGAAAGCAAGTGCTGGAGAGGCTGTGGAGAAAAAGGAACCTTCATACACTGCTGTTGGGAATGTAAATTGATAAAACTACTAAGCAGTATGGAGATTCCTCAAAAAATTAGAAAAGGAATTGCCATATGACCCAGCAGTCCCTCTCCTGGGTATCTACCCCAAAATCCTGAAAACCTTAATCCACAAAGATATATGTACCCCAATGTTCACTGCAGCACTGTTCACGGTGTCCAAGTCGTGGAATCAACCAATGTGTCCTTTAATAGATGACTGGATAAAGAAGTTATGGTACATTTATACTATGGAATACCCCTCAGCAATAAGAAAAGATGATAGACAGCAATTTATGACAACATGGATGGATCGTGAAAACATCTTATTAAGAGAAATAAGTCAGACTGAAAAAACCAAGAAACATATGACCTGACTCATAGGTGGAATATAAAACTGAAAGTAACAAAGAAACAAAAACTCATGGACAGTCAATAGTTTAGTGGTTACCTGAGGGTAAGGTGGGAGGTGGGTGGGAGAGCTGGGAGTGGAATAGGGAGGGGGAATGAAATATATGGTAATGGAAAGAGAGCTGATTCTGGGTAGCGAGCACAAAATGCAATGTATAGACAAAGTAATGTAGAATTGTACACCTGGAAACAATGTAATTGTTATTAATCAATGTCACCCCAATAAATTTAACAACAACAACAAAATAAACATAGTGACAAAAAGCAGATCTGCATTTGCCTGGGGAAGGAGATGAAAGGGAGTCAGGGAGAGGAATTACAAAGGGGTACAAGGAAACTGTTGAGGGTAATAAATGTTGACTACTGTGATGGTTTCATCAGGATGTATATATATCAAAACTTACCAAATTCTATACTTTAATATGTTTAGTTTACTGTATGCCAATTATATCCTCAGAAAGTTGTTTTAAAAAATATTTATCGGGAAAGCCAGGACGGCTCAGCAGGTTGAGCGCTCGCTTTGAGGCCCCGAGGACTGAGAATCGAATCCCGGCTCCGGCCCAGGCGGACCCATATGCTGAACTGGGGAGTTCCCACAGTTCGGTTCTCTAGCTGTCTCTGTCTCTGTCTCTCTCTCTATCTGTCAAAAGTAAAATAAAAAAAATAAAAAATAAATATGCACTGAAGATAAAATAATTACTCTCTATAAATATAAAAATATATATAAAAAAAAAATATTTATCTCAGGGGATGCCAGGGTAGCTCAGCCAGTGAAGTGCTCGCCTTGCAGTCCTGGGATCCAATGATTGAGTCCCAGTCTAGGCCCTGGCCCCTGTGTACCCATACACTGAACTGGGTTAAGCTTACCATGTGGGAGGCCCCCAGTTTGATTCTCACCTCCCAGTTCGGCCCCAAGCTCAAGGGGGCGTGCCTCCCATGCAGGAGGCCCCCAGCCTGGTTCCTGCCCTGCATGGCCACCGCCCCCACACCCACCTGTGTGGAATGAAACCATGCCAAGAACTGATGATGTACAACTATGGAGATTGCTCTGGGCCTTTCCCCTTCTTTCTGTCTCTCTCTGTCTCTGTCTTTCTGTCAAAACAATAAAATAAATCTTTATATATATATATATATATATATATATATATATATATATATCAGAGAGGACTTGTTTGTGTGTGTGTGTGTGGTGTGTGTGGTGTGTGTGTGTGTGTATGTACGTATGTATGTATGTGTGTGTGTGTGTGTGTATATATCAGAGAGGACTTGTTTGACATCTCTCCTTCCCTGATGAGGTAGCAATCCACCATATCCCTGAGTGTCTGTACACATTCTTACAGGGAGGCCTGGGCTGCTCTTTATCCAGGCCATTATCAGGTTCATATTTGTTATTGTAGCAAGCAATCTTGAGAGATGAGGTAACTTTCCCCTGCATACAAAGAGCAGGCTTGTTTATTGCTTACTACAAAAGTGGTAGATTCTCATTTGCAACACAAACTCACAGCATCCCCATGGATCCATATTGTGTCTTCCAATGAGGAATCAACAAATATGCTGAGGCTCATGCTGCTTGTTATGCTATGAATAATAAAATTCTTTTTCTCTGACTCAGGAATCTCATGTCTCCTTACAACATGCAGAAAACTTTGGCAGGCTAGCCTTTTTAAGTAGGGTAAAACCTCCGATCCTTCACCATTATTCAACTCCTCTAAACTAAACCATATTACTTTGATTATTCTCTCATAAGAATCTGTTCTCTGCCTCCTTTCCATTTATCACAATTTCTAATTATATTCATCTAAAGTATGTTTCTCCTACTCTAAACTCCATTAGGACAAGACAATGCTTATTTTCTTCAATGAATATTTTGTACCACAGTGCTTGAAATAGTAAAAATTAAGTAAATATTTCTTAATGACAGGATGACTTGCTTTGTTTTTCAATGGGCAGTATACTTATTTTCACAGAAATCTTATCTGTGTAAAGAACAAATTATTGTTAAGGGTTTTTAATAATTTTTTTATTTTTCAATTACAGGTATCATACAATGTATTAGTTTCAGGTATACAACATAGTGATTAGACCTCTATATAACTTAAAAAATGATAACCCTGATAAACCTAGTACCCATCTGACACTATACAGAGTTATTACAATATTAATGACTATATTTCCTATTCTATGCTTTACATGCCCATGGCTATTTTGTAATTACCAGTTTGCATTTCTTAATCCCTTCCCCTCTTTCACACAGCCCCCATCCCCTTGCCATCTGGCAACCAACAAAATGTTCTCTGTATCTATGAGTTTGTTTCTGTTTTGTTTGTTCATTTATTTTGTTTCTTAGATTCCACATAAATAAAATTATATGGTATTTGTCTTTCCTTGTCTTATTTCACTTAGCATAATACCCCCTAGAGCAGTGGTGTGCAACCTTTTGGTTTCCCTGGATCACATGAGCAGAAGAATTGTCTTGGGCCACACATAATAAAATACACTAGCACTAATAATAGCTGAAGAGTTTTAGAAAAGGTCACAAAAAATCTCAAAATGTTTTAAGAATTTATGTTGGGCTGCATGCATTCAAAGCCATCCTGGGCCACAGGTAAGACTTACCTACTCTAGAGGCATCTATGTTCTTGCAGAAGGCAAGATTTCAGTCATTATTATGGCAAATATTCCATTATATATATGTACCACTTCTTTATCCATTCATCCATTGATGAACACTTAGGTTGCTTCCACATCTTGGCTACTGTAAATAATGCTGCAATGAACATATGAGTGCATATATCCCTTCTAATTAGTGTTCTGGTTTCTTCAGGTAAATACTAAGAAGGGGAATTACTGGTCCTTCTTTGTCTCTTGTTATAACCCTTGTTTTAAAGTCTATTTTGTCTGGGTAAGTATTGCTACCCCAGTTTTTTTGTTTGGTTTTTGGTTTGTTTCCATTTTCATGAGATATCCTTTTCTATCCCTTTCCTTTTAGTCTGTATGTGTCTTTTGGTCTGAAGTGAGTCTTGTAGGCAGCATGTTTTCTTGTCCATTCAGCCACCGCCTTTTGATTGCGGAGGGTTTCAGATATGTAAAACTTTGCCTATATTAAATCAGTAAACATGGTTGATTAATTTTAAGTTAATAAGTTAAATGCAGGGGCAAGCTGGGATGGCTCAGCAGGTTAAGCACTCATTTTGCAGCCCCAGAGCCCAAGGATCAAATCCCGGCCCAGGCCCATGCAGACCCACATGCTGAACTGGGGTGTACCCCAGTTCAGTTCTTGCCGGCACCTATGCAGGAGGCTCCCGGCCCAGTTCCTGCCCTGTGCAGCCCCGTGCCCACCTGTGGAGTGAAACTATATGAAAACTAATGCTGTCAACTATGGAGACTGCTCTGGGCCCTCCCTCTTCTCTCTGTCTGTCTCTCTCTGTCAAAAAATCAAAAATAAATCTTAAAAAAAATTACGTTAAATACATTTAAAGCTTGCAAATAAATATTATATGATTAAATCTTGACTCTATATTCTATTTTACTTTCTTTTGCATGTAGTTATAAAGTGTTCACAATAACTATAAATGTTGTAGAACATATATTGCATACCTTAATCTATCAAATCACTTACAGATTAAAAAATGACAGATTATCAATTTCCAGTTATTTTGGTAATTTATTATACAGATTATCAAGGGCAAGCTATTCTTTTTCATTAAGTACTAATGATTCTAACACAAGCACTAATATGGAGATGAAACTCATATTAACCAATTTTATTACTATTAAAATAGTATTTTATAATTTAGAAAATAATTTTTTGTACATTTTCTTGACAGGTAATAGCTCTGGAGGGAAAAAGACACAAAAAACTCTCAAAATAAGAATATTTGTTCTTGGTTGTATTCCCTTATCTCTGTCTTCTTTGGTTCGTTATAATAAGAACCTCTATAAATTAAAAAAACGTATAGGCTTAGAGCTATTCTAAACCTTTCAGTTAATTCATGTAGAGATGAAATAATAGAAACCATCTATGTGCTCCTTTGCTCTCCTCCTGTCTTTATTCCAGCACCTTGTTTTACTTTCTCCATAGCAGTGAACACTATAAGAAATGATTTATTAGTTTGTATTGACTATCTTCCTACTTTAGAATGCAAGTTTAATGAAAGCACTGATATTATTTGACTTGTCTCTGTACTTCCTTTACTTATAATAACACCAGGCACCAAGTTATTGAATGAACAAATGAATAGAAAAAGAACAAAGAGGGGTCTAGGTTTGAAATGAAATCACTCCACAGGTTCTAATAGCTTAGTCTTAAATGCCTCTCTACTTCCAAATCACCCGGTTCAAGGCTTCAGATGACAACCCTAATATCCACCTTGTTCCACAACTGTAGAACTCATAGCTCTTGCCTTAGTCTTGAGTAGCTGTGCTAAATTTCAGCCTATATGTATATTACAGCTTCTGCATCTCCCTGTGGAAAGACTGAACACTGCATCTCTAGGCCATTGACTGCAGTCCAGGCCAATAATTGGCAGTGCCCCTTAAAACTCCCACCAGCCTTCAGATGACACAACACTGGGCAGTATAAAATCTACCAGGAACATATAATCATTCATCTGTTCAACAAATATTACCACATTAAAAATACCATTGCAAACATTGCATATAAAGTAGTGAACAAAATTGGCAAAGTTCCTATCCACAAGGAAACGATACTCTAGAAAAGGAGGACAATAAACATACCACTATGCAACATAATGTCAGGCTATTTAAAAGCCTTTGAAGAAAAATAAAGCAAGGTTAGAGAATAGCGATATGAAGTGGTACTTTTTACACCACAGACACGGAGGGCCTGTGTGAGTGAAGCAAGAATAGGACTCATCGGGTTATCTGGGGAAAGAATGATTCAGACAAGAGAGACAGCAAATGCAAGGGACTTAAGGTAGAGAGCCCAATAGATGCTACTTCTCGTATTTTAACAATGTGCAAGGCTCTTTAGACACCTTGACCTGAGAGAGTCAGCCTTCAGAGTTACGTTGGATCTCTCCTCTGTAAGTACATTTCTACCCATTTCTAGTTCATTTCTAACTGGCTCAGTTTCCAATAAATTGTCAGGCCTTAAATCTAAATCACCTAACACTATGAAAGTAACGGAGGCCAGTAATATACTGGTTTGGTATATCTTGAAAATATTTTGTTTCGTAATTGTATTAACTATGTATTGCTATAAAATAAATTGCCACAAATGTAGCTTATTTTATTTTATTTTTTAAAAGATTTTATTGTTTTAAGAAAAGGTGAGAGACAGAGACAGAGAGAAAAGGGGAGGATCCAGACCACCTACATAGTTGTACATCATTAGTTGCTATAGTTTCATTCTACACAGGTGTATGTGGGGCCACAGAGGGTGGGACTGAACGGGGGTCCTCCTGCTTGGGAGGGGAGAACCTCTGCCATAGTGTTTGGTTACCAGTTACACCGCTGAACCTCATGGTTGCAAGGCAAGTGCGCAACCTGTTGAGTTATACTGGCATCGCTTATAGCTGCTTATTTTAAAAACAAATGTATTACCTCACAGTTTCAGTAGGTTAGGCATGCTAGATTCCCTGTTTCAGGGTCTCTCACAGGCTGTAATCAAGCTGTCAGACAGAGCTGATGTCTCATCTAAATGCTTGAATGAAGAAAGATCTAATTGTAAGCTCATGAGCTTGTTGCCACGAGTCAGTTCCTTGAAGGCTACTGGACTGAGGAACTCAACTCTAACTTGCTGTAGGCTAGAGGTGAATCTCAGTTCCTTGACAAGTGGACCTCTCCAACATGGTTGCCTATTTTATCAAAGCTTGCAAGCCAATTAGGCAATAGAAAGCTCACTAGCTAGACAGAAGTTACATTCTTATGTAACCTAATCACAGAAGAGAAATCCCCTTTGCATGTTCTATAGGTAAAAAGTAAATTCTACCTATGCACAAGGGGAAGAGATTACATAAGGGTATAAATACCAGGAGGCAAAGTTCATTGAGGGCCATCTTGGAATCTGTAAGTAAAATGAAGTACCAAAACAAAATACAGGTAAGTCAATTGCCCCAAGTTAATAAATTTTCCCATTATCCTTTCTACTTTAGCCACTAAAGTGGGCACTAAGTTTTCCTTCTAAGTTCCAGAAATCTATAGTCCAAGACATATATTAACAGCAAATAAATGTTTATGTAAACTAATATGAATTGTAAGTAGATTACTAAGACATTTAATTTTTAAATTATAATTTAATAAGACTAAAATAGCTAAAATCAGAAGGAAAAACTCACCATTTTAAACTTCAAGAGAAACCCCATTTAAGATAAACCAATATTAAAAATGCAAGTTTTTTTCAAGGATTTATTTTTTATTGTTTGAGAAAAGGTGAGAGAGGGAGAGAGAGAAGGGAGGAGAGCCCAGAGCAGACCCCACAGTTGTACATCATTAGTTGTGACATGGTTTCATTCCACACAGGTGGATGTGGGGCCATAGAGGGAGAGAACCGAACCAGGGGCCTCCCACATGGGAGGCAAGAACCTTCACCACTGAGCCATTCTGGCAGTTACCAGTTGCACCACAGTTCAGCATATGGGGTTTGCACAGGCCAGAGCTGGGAATTGAACTGTAGGCCTCATAATTGCAAGACAAGTGCTCAACCTCTGAGCTATCCCAGCATCCCCTAAAATGCAAGTTTTGAATAGAAAATCTGATGAAAACCTAAAATGTTAAGTTTTGAATGGAGAGTCTGACTGAATAGAAACCCTAAGAGTATCTCCTCCCTCCAATATTACATATAAACATATACATACAATTAGGATGGAATAACTGTCTGAAATATCTAGCTATGGTTCCTAGGAAGTTTTTTTTTATAAAAGTAGCACAAAGTTACAGAATTCAGTACCAACTTGAGATGCATTATCTATATCACAAACTTCCCTTGTAGCAGGAATATAAAGCATACACATTCTCCTGCAACCACCTAACTAGCTCATGGTGAATCCTATTATGATATGAGAATGAACACCTTTCCCTATTTCACAGAAAAAACAAAGTTTCCAGAAAAGAAGCCCTTCATCTTTTTAACCCTCTATTCTCATTTAAATACTTCTAGTCTTCATCTTTCTTCACAAAAACAAGCATTCATTCTATATACGACCAATTCTTCAGTTTCAGCACTTGATCCCATTCCATTCCATCTCATCTCCAAGACTATTACTTTTATATTTTTAGCTCCCTCTCAATTTAAAAGATGTGCTTGAACATGCTCTCATAGTATAAAAAACTGAAAATACAAACAGCATGGCAACATGCCCCTCCTCCACTCTACAAACGGTTCACTTGTTGCCACTGTTCTGTCACTCTTTGTTATAATAGTCTACACACGTTTCCTTGTGTCTCCCAGAGTGCAACTACCACAATGCCAATGAAACTATTTAGGTAAAAGTTACATTGACTGCAAAGAATAGTGGGTACTTTGATGATTTCTTCTCACTTGATCTCTGTGGATCACTCTCTCCTTTCAGAAAATCTCCATGACCTCAGTCTGTCCAGGGTTTCCCACTTTTCTGATTTTTTGTTTTGTTTTGTTTTCTTTGCTAATTTGTTTCCTTCGGTCTTAAATATTTTCCTTGACATTTTCAAAAACATTTTGAAAAACAAAAGTTATAAATTTCAAATATGCAGTAAGTGCTTCAATACTTATCAACTCAATCTTGTTTATCTATATTCCTAGCCAATCCTCCTCCACTACTACCAGCTATTTTAGAATAAATCACAAACATCATATCATTTTGTTATAGAGCAATGGCTTGCTGCCCAATGTGCATTTAAATCAATACTATGACATCAGTTTTTGAGAAAAGACAAAGCTTTCTTGCGAGGTCAACCAGCAAGGAGACAGGAGGCAATGTCAAATATGTCTTTCCAATCCAAGGTTTGGGGTGGAATTTAAGAGGTTAGTGAAGGATGGGTGGGTTGGTATGCAGAAATGCTGGCGAGGCAGGTTCCAATGGGAATGACTTTAGAATTTGATTATTTATGGTAAGGTAAGGGGCTTTAGCACTAGATCTTCCCCGACGACAGACCTATGCTCTGAAAGGGTTCTGGTGTTTAACTTCCGGTCATGTCCTAGTCCTTTGGTTCCACTGCAGGGGGAGGTGAGACTGGTTACAGGTGTAATTGAAGGTCAAAAATCTCACTTCTGCATATGCATTGGCTGCATAATTTACGGAAGTTCAGAGACGAAAAATTAAAAAGAAAAAATGAGTGGTGAAGAGATAGGAAGAAACCAGAAAAATCTTATTTGGAATGTATTGTGAGAGTAATGGGGGAATAAGAGTGGAGTCAGTCAGTGTTCCCACTGTAATGATTGAAGAAGTCATATAAGAGGGCTGCCTGGAAAAAAAGCCAGCCATTGTCAACATGACAAGAATGGTTACATGGCTGGATACCTTCCAGATAGCCCTCATATATAAGCAAAGTACCAATGGGAGAGAAAAGAATCCAAAAAAAAAACACTTCAAGATACGCAAATAAAATCCCGTCAATGAGGATGCATGGCTCAGCTGGTTGAGTGCTTGTCTTGAAGCCCCCGGGGGCCAAAGATCAAATCCCGGCCAATGGGGACCCAAATGCTGAACTGGGGTGTGCCCCTAGTTCGGTTCTCATCAGGGCAAGCTCCATGCGGAAGGCCCCTGGCCTGTTTCCTGCCCTGCGCAGTCCTGCACCCACCTGTCGAATGAAACTATGTACAAAACCAAAGATGTGCAACTATGGAAACTGCTCAGGGCCCTCCCCCTTCTCTGTGTGTGTGTCTCTCTCTCTGTCAAAAACAATAAAAATAAATCTTAAAAATAAATCCTGAGAATCAATATAACAAAAAATTCTATAGCAATGAACACTTTATAATGTTTGGGTTTTTTTTGTTTGTTTTTTTAACTGAACGGGGGTCTCACCGCATTCAGGAAGCACACCCCAGCTCAGCATGTGGGTCTGCCTGGGCCGGAGCTGGGATTCGATCCTCGGTCCTCGGGTCTTCAAAGAGAGTGCTTAACCCTCTGAGCCATCCCGGCTTTCCCAATGAACACTTTATAAAAGAGCATATCCAAATGGCCAAAACACATATATAAAAATAAATATCATTACATCATACACCCACAAAATTAAAACCACACTATGATTCAACTAAATGTCCACCAGAGAGGCTAAAACAAAAAACACAAAAAATGCCAAGGATATGGAAAAACTGTTAATTTTATGTACTGCCAATGTGAATTTAAATTGGTTTAAAAACACTGGAAAACACTTCGGCAGTGTTTACTAATGTTGAACATACGCATACTTTATCACCTACTGTATCAGTTTCCTACAGTTGCTGTAACAAAATTACCACAAACTTGGTGGCTTACAACAACATAAAGGCATTATTTTTCAGTTCTTGAGGCTTTGTAACAAAATTGGTCCCACTAAGCCAAAATCAGGGTGCTGGCAAAGCATGTTCCCTCTGAAGTTCTAGGGAAGTTTTTCCTTGACTTTTCTACCTGCTCACATTCCTTGGCTTGTGGTCATCCTTCCACCAATTATATCACTCTAACCTCTGTTTGCACTGTCACATTTCCTTTGTTAAGTTCTTAAGCTTTTATAAAAGAGCACTGGCATCTTTTCTTCCTTGACTCCTCCCTCTTTTCCTTCCTTTCTTCCAGTCAACAAGCATTTATTAAAGCCCTACTATATGTCAGGTATTCTTTTAGCCATTGAGGATATTGCCATGATCAAAATAGTATTCCATGTCTTAATTCTAGCGTGGGGTTGGGGATGGCAGAAATTGGATCCAAATATGATAAATAAAGTGGAATTTTAGAAAGTGATAAGAACTATGAAAAAAATTAAGCAAAGAGAGATGAGACATTCTGGGGAAATTGTCAGATTACAAAAAATGATGTTTTCATTTGAAATTGTTCAAATGGTAATATTAATTTTGCTTGTTTCTACTGAGACTTTAAAAATTATGTATCATAACCTGACAGGTTGATGAACAAATATTATCTGAAAACTACAATACATAATTAACAAATACAAAGATTAGAAACCATCTTGGTTTCTATATCTATTGCTCATTGATAATTCAAGCAACAAGTTTCCTATAGAAGCTATTTTGAATCTTCATGGTAAAAAGTTCAGGCCCCTTACCTTTTGAATAAAGTAAAATAATTGCTTGTCAAACTCCTGGATTATATCTTATAATATATAAAACTTCTTTTTACTAAGCATGAACATTTATAATCAGAAAGAACATGTTCCTAACTAGGAAAATTTCCCCTTAGATATTTTCTGCCAAAATATTACTTACTTAGACAATCTGTTACAGTGTGTAGGATCTTCAACTCTGCAGATGGTTGCATTTTATGTATATAATCTTAAGCACTACAGTATGCATCAGGGACTGTAAGTGCTATATAAAAGGAAGGAAAGTGCTTTCCAAATAACTTATTTGGAGTTCTCCCAAAATAAGTTATTAAAGTAAAAACACTATTAGAAGTAACACACTGCGCTGAATATGATATATTAATGGAATATTTTTGCCTAAAAATATTATACTTCCACTCAGTAGCTTCTTTGACTATACAAGCTAGACAGGTCCCATAATATATTATAAGAACTGAAAAATATCCATTGGATTTGGTAATTAAGAGGCAAGTCGTTGCTTATTTTAATGAGAATGATTTAAACAAAATGGTGAAAAATAACCAGAGTACATCTAGTTGAGAAATGAACAGTATGAAAATGGAAGACAAAAAATGCAAACTACTCTTTTGAGAAGTTTGGATTAAAATAGAGATTAAATAGTAACTAAAGAGGAACTCGCTAGCTTTTAGTTTTTATTAGCAACTTGAATAGGTTTATATGTCAAAAGAAGAAACGGAAAAAAGGAGAAATGCAAGAAAGAAAAAATAAAAGTATGAATGATATTGCTGAGAGAAAGAGGTAAATAAAGCAAGCATGCAGGCTATCATCAGTAAGTGGGTTTCTTGGAATAACAAAACAGCCCACAGGGAGGAAATAAAGACTCTTTTTGGAGGAAAGGTATAGGATACTGAGTTTTCTAATGACATTAATCATCCTGATGACTCAGGAGAGAAGGCTGGTTACTGAGAGTGAGCAGAAAGGGAAAAATCTGGGCATGTAGAGAGTGTTAAAGGTTTGCAATAATTAAGGAAAATAAGAAAGATGACCAAAGTAAATGACAATACCATTTAACATACACACATCATACAATATTTTGTAATACATTTTTATCGTTGTTCTTAAAACTAGATGAGGAACTTCTGCTTCTGGTCAAGATTAAGTAACAAGGACCAGAATAACCCTTCCATCTAAAATAACCAAAAAACAAACAAAACACACTTAACATCATGCAATAAAGACAGGGAGCCTTGCAAGACAAAAAACAAATGAGGTGAACCCTACAATTTCCACAGCTAGTTTCCTACAAGATATGGTATATAAAGGTAAGAGACTCCTCCACCACTACTAACATGAGAATAGGAAGACAAAACACCACTAGAGTTCACAGGATGAAATATTAGAGAGGTGAGCACTGCACAGAGAGAACTGCAGAAATTTGCAAATGGTTCACATTGAGTATGCAGCAAAACACTAACCGCATGTGAGGAAATTTCCAGAGTGTGGGGAAAAAAAAACTATGTAAAGGATTAGAGGTAAACTATCTAGTCATGTAACCATTCTCGTTATATAGACAATGGGTGGATTTTTTCTGAACAGCCCTCATATACCTATTATATAAAACCTGTTCCTGAAAACCAGGCTGGAAAATCTCATAATAAGGCATATTTGGTAGAGTGCAAAGAAGAGTCTTACCTTAGGTAGTGGGAAATAATTAGCCCTAGAGACTAATAAATTTTAAAGACAAGACTCAAAAGGACCAAAAATGTTTCTAAGTAACCGAACAGTATCCAGAACAAGAATATTTATAGAAAGACAAAAATATCCAATACTAAACATAATAAAATTCATGTCTAATAACCAAGATTATTAGATATGCAGAAAAATAGAAAGAAGAATCTATTCTGAGAAAATTCAGTCAACCAGACTTAGAATTGATAAAAGTGATGTTAGCAGATAAGCACATTTCCATTTCAAATCCACTCCCTAAAGTTACACTCTCTTAATATTTGTATGACTTGTTGAAATAAAGTTTACTTTATATAATTTCTACTAAAAATGTGCTAAATTGACTGATAATAAAAAATATCAGAAGATGCAATGGTTAAACATTTAAAATTTTTTAAGAATCCTAAAAGCTATTTTTTAGTACATTCCTGTCATATTGAGAAAAGAAATATTCAAAATACAAATTAAATTTGCTAATTAAATAAAATACTAACAACTTCAAGATTTTAGAAAATGTTTTTTTAT
This sequence comes from Craseonycteris thonglongyai, assembly GCA_004027555.1. Taxonomy (NCBI): domain Eukaryota; kingdom Metazoa; phylum Chordata; class Mammalia; order Chiroptera; family Craseonycteridae; genus Craseonycteris; species Craseonycteris thonglongyai. Next base: position 15,287 of record PVKE010038901.1, read on the forward strand.
TTTTTTATTTTTTTATTTTTTTATCTTTTCACATTTATAGAGAGAAATTATCTTTTTGTCTTCAGTGCATAGTTATTTCTATTTTACTTTTTGACAGATAGAGAGAGAGACAGAGACAGAGACAGTTAGAGAACCGAACTGTGGGAACTCCCCAGTTCAGCACGTGGGTCCTGCCTGGGCCGGAGCCGGG
>PVKE010038902.1:0-15246 GCA_004027555.1 Craseonycteris thonglongyai
GTCGTAACATCTAAATGTTACAGAGTCCGTGTCTCAACCCTGCACTCTCTCCTCTCCTCTCCCATCTACTCTCACTCCCTAGGTATGTTCATTTAGTCTCAGGGCTTGAAATCCCATCTTTATACTGTGACTCTCAAATTCAGCATCTCCTCTTATATTTTTAATAGACATATCAAACTTAGTATGTCCAAATCTTGACGTCGACCCCCAAACCTGCTCATAACAATCTCAGTGACGGGCTCCCCCACCCACCTCACTGTCATACTTGAGTCCTCTTTTTTTCTCACAACTACACCCAATCTATTATTGGCTCCACCTTCAATCTATTTCTCATTGCCCCTTATCCAAGGACCGCCATGACTGGGTTTGACTCCTGTAACAGACACGTCTTCATTCCACCCTTATCCTCTGTGGTCTATTCCCTACACAGAGACCTGTTATAACATTTCAAAGCATAAATTAGACCACACCATGCCCATGTTCAAAATCCTTCAATGACTTCTTAACATGCCCAGAATTAAATGGAAATACCTAACTGTGACCTCAGAAGGAATATTTGAAATACCCATATTAGACAGCTGGTAGGGGAATATATATTCATATATATATTTCTGTATACATAAACTTTAAAAAATATATTCCCTTCTATTTTCTAAATAGACCATCCCACATCTGTTTATCTCTGTAACAAACCTGCTCACAAAATAATGTGAGCTGTCACACTCATCAAATCAGTTTAATAATTTCGACATCATTTGTTGCATTTCAAAAGTTATTAGTGTGATCTTTTATTAGATAAGTTCTAACTAAATAATGCCCTTGTTGGAGCTATGATTTGAAAGGGGAACTCACAAGGCGCTCTTCCAATAAATTTCCCATGAAATCAGTAGCCACTAGGGAACTTGTAGACTCAAAACAGAGAATTCCTCTTTTTTTTTTTTTTTTTATATATATATTTTTATTTATTTTTATTTTTGACAGAGAGAGAGAGAGAGAGAGATACAGAGACAGAGACAGAGAGAGAACTGAACTGGGAGAGCTCCCAGTTCAGCACATGGTTCTGCATGCGCCGGGCCGGGACTCGATCCCTGGTCCCCGGGGCTGCAAAGCGAGCGCCCAACCCACTGAGCCATCCCGGCTTCCCCAGAGAATTCCTCTTGATAACAATATTTTTTTTTGGTAATGAATGGCCTCTGAGCTTGCACTAAGAGCAATTATATGCAAACATTTTCTGATTCTCACAATATCATCTGAGATCCTCACATATTCAATGTCTGAATGGATAAATCACAGAAATCCTTCATGAGGCCAATACCATGCCTTCCTGAGAGGGTCATGGCATGATGACCACAACCATATGTTAATCGGTTTTGATTCCTGCTTCAGCCGCTGACATAAATTTCAAGTGACTGCTCTTTGTTTCAGTTTTCTTGTCTGTAAAATGAAGTCACTGATGGTGCTAATATTCAAATGAGTTAGTATGTTTAGAGTGGTGCCTGGCTCAGAAAATGCTAGATATGCATTAGGTCTCATGTCACTGAGAAAACCAGTATTGTTAGTGCCCTTGGCTGGAAGGCTGTGTTGGGTTTTGACAAATGTATGGTGCTACGTGGAAGTGAACTTCAGTAAGAATGGTGAGAAGAGGGAGTGACACCCCGGCGTCCTCAGAGCCTTCCTTCCTCTGGTCTCTCTCCTGTCTGTCCCCACTAGTCCAGCAGGGGCCCTGATGCCTGGCGTGCGCCTGTGTGGGCCTCCACTTGGCGGTTCCTCCAGCTCTCTATGAACAAAATGCAGTGAAGGCTGTCATCCCCCAGGCAAGCATGTGTTACGTGGCCAGTACAAGGTAACCACGGCTGGCTAGCTGGCCACTAGCCCTCCACCAGGCATCCTTTCTCCTTCCCAGGTGGGAGACAATGGTAGTAGCCAGCAGGTAGGAACTACAAGGAATACGCACATGGGTGTACTGGCCTATCAACCCTCTGGGTCCAGAAGAACTTTGGCAGTTGGGGCCTTGCCCAGGGCTCCGACCCTGAGGCCCATGACTCTACCTTTCACCCATTACCCTCTGGCCACACTGATTTCTTCTTCTTCCTCAAACACACCAAGCTAGGCCTGCCTCAGCGTCTTCTCACTCTCCCTGGGGTACATTCCCTGTGTTCTTGCATGGCTCTGACTGCACTGTCACCTCTGCTCAGCTGAGCCATCTTCAGACAGGTCTCCTTGATGACCTTATAAAATTTCTCTTCATTCCGCCCCACCCCCACCCCCATCACCCTGTATGCTGACCCAACTTTAAAGCATTTATCACTCCCTAAAGTTATATTTTATATTTATAAATTTTCTATCGTTCTACCATAAGTATGGCTGAAATAGCAGATGCAAACACTTGGAAGGTGTAGAAAAAGCTGAAAATTGTGAAGAAACAAGTATTAGAAAAAAATCACACAGGTCTATAATTTGGAGGTTTACTGTACAGTTGAATAAAAGATAGATATTTCTAGCAAGTCCCTGCTCATGGTAGTCTCTAGCTTCTGTTTCAGTAACAGAATGTAGAAAATCTACTTTTGAGGCATCAGTAATGAGAAGATGCACCAGGGAGTAGATATTCTGGACAGTAAGTTATATCTTTTATAAAAACAGTATTTGGTGGTAGAATTGTGGCCAGGAAACCATGGGAGGATTGGCTGCTATGAATAAAATAATAAAAGAATTGTGACATAAGACATCTGGCAGCACCGCGGGTGAAATCATCCGTTGTCTTATTCACCAGCAAGAATTGGCAGCAAAAGGTGAAGGCAGAAGTGCACACATTGCCGTAGAATCCCTTGGATGTGGTTAATTTTATATGCACAAGATCTTTCAGATGTGGTGGGACTGTTACCGTAAAACCTGTAGTGAGCTGAAAATCTATGGAAGTCCTCTGTTTCACACAGAAGTTAGTAGGATATCTCATGATGAAATACTTAAATGACCTGTCAGACTTAGTGATGAGTTATCTTGTCTGGATTAACGTAATAGTCTCCCAACTTCTACACAACTGCCAGGCTAATCTGGTAAATATGTCAGGTCACGTGACTCCTCCAATGGCTCCCCCAATTCCTACAAATCCAAGTCCTTAAAACCACATGTTGCCCCAACCACATTTTCTATTCTTCCTTTAGCTCACTGTTCCAGCCACTAACTGATCTCCTTTCTAATCCTTAAAGGACATGGCATGAACCTTGGTACTCACTGTTCCCTCTGCCTGGAATGATGTTCCCAACATGGCTCTTGTTCCCTTGCCTCAAGGTCACCTTCTCAGTGGGACCTTTCTTGACCACCTCATTAAAAATTGAAACCACCTTACAGCTCCCATTCTCTTTTCCTGCTTTCCCTCTTGTTGTACTCATCACCATTTATCATCCTGTATTGTATTTCCTTATTTATTTTTGCCTCTCCCCACATGAATATAACCTCCATGAAGGCAGGGACTTTTATTTTGTTTTCTGCTGAATCCTTAGGAGCTAGTGACTAAATCAGGGAACGAATGTGCCCAATGAAGAATAAAAGCTAAATTTAGTGAGCACTTACTAGTGAGGCTCAATTAGAAGGGACTCAGAGGTAAGAGCTAATTTTTACACAGAAGGAAACTGAGGCACAAGGAAGCAGACAAGTCGTGAATAGAAGCCCAGGTCTAACTCAACAACCCCTGTTCTTTTCTCCAAAACCCTATGCCTCTCTTATGCTATTAAAAGACTATTAAGTGTAGAGCCCTGAGCGGTCAGACTCTGCTTTCTGGACCCACCGCCTCCCTTGCAGCCTGAACCAGTAACAGTCTTGGAATGCATGTCTGTCATAACAGAGCCTGATTGGATCAGCTTAATATTAGGCAGCGCCCGGTTTCTTACTGGTTGGGTTTAGTTTCCTCAACTAAGAAAGGGATGCTGTCTGGGAGGGGGTGCAGCCTCTGCGAGTTCCCCCCCAAGAGGGAGCGGAACCTCCCCGGAACCCAAAGCCAGGGCCTCGGTTTCCGCCCGGAGGGCTGCTCCCGCCGTTCCCGGAAGCGGCACCCGGGTAACGGGCCGGGGCGGTGTGGAAGGAGGCGCAGGTATGGACCTGGAGGAGGCGGTAAGTGAAGCGGGTCGTGCGCCGGGCGGACCCCGAAAGCCGGGCGGGAGGGGAATGAAGCTGAGAAGGGGCCGGAGGACGCGGACTGGCTGTGGGGCGGCCACTGGCCACAGGAGGGCGGGGCGGGGCTGGCGGGAGTGGGCGGAGCTTGTGTTTTGCGGGGAGAGGCTGGGATTAATGGTTCCACAAGGTTGTGGGTGAAGGGAGGTCCGTTAGCCGACGTGGATGTGTCTCAGGAGGAAGACAGAGTTGTGGGTTTTTGTGCGGGTGGCCACTCCCATGGCTCATTAGCTGTCGCCAGCACCACCCACAAGTTGGCCTTGATGTTGGGGTGCCAGATTCGGCTTTGAGGGTACGCCACGTAATGATAGTTGTCCATATGGGGTTCCTGAAAACCTGACTAACTTGTCGAAGTGAATTTGGCATCCTTTTTTTTTTTTTCTTTTTAAAGATTTATTTTTATTGTTTTTGAAAGAGAGAGAGAGATACAGAGTCAGAGACAGAGAGAAGGGGGAGGGCCCAGAACAGTCTCCATAGTTGCACATCATCGGTTTTTCCACATAGTTTCATTCCACAGGTGGGTGTGGGGCTGCACAGGGCGGGAACTGGGCCGGGGTCTCACCCCGGTGAGAACCGAACTGGGGGCACTCCCCAGCTCAGCACATGGGTCTGCACGGGCCGGGGCCGGGATTCGATCCTCAGTCCCCAGGGCTGCAAAGTGAGCGCTTAACCCACTGAGCCATCCCGGCTTCCCTGGCATCCTTTTTTGACATATTACATAAAAAGCCGCACTCTTTGATGGTATGAAAGGAGTATCCCACAATTAGATCAACGATATGGCCTAATTCACAGAGTCGGGGATCAGTTATTTAGGGGGCAGTCTAAAGTATAGAAGAATTATGGAAACAGAGGCCTTATTGTAGATGCTCAATGAACGTTCATTGAATGATGGATAGGTAACGTCTGTCAGTGCTGGGTTAATGCCGTTAATCATAACTCACCATCAGCCTGGATCTCTATGAGTAGGGATCATGCCTGTTTTGCTCACTACTGAATCCCCAGAACCTAGTTAGATGCCTAGTACATATAGCTGAATGAATTCAAACTCGAGACAACTCTAACATAAAGTGTTCCTTTGTAGTATGTTTTTTTTTTTTTAGTGTCCTGTGAGAAGTTTCGAATGTGTACTGTTTCTATTTTTTAAGAATTCTTTATACTTCGACCTGTCATCATTATGTATCCCAGCTTTTTCAAGTTTTATCTGCTCGTCTTTTTTTCCCATTTTACCCCTACCACCTTTTTTTAGTTTCATGTTTTCCTCACACAGTGCATATTTTAGAAATTTTAATTTCTTTTCAAACTGCTCAAGAAACTGAACTGCTATTCTTCTTGTTTATAAATAATCCCTCTGATATATTTTCTATGATTTTTAATTTATTGGGTAAAACTGCATGGAACCATTAAGTAGAAATGCAGGGTTTAGTTACAATGTATTGAAGGTGATTTTCCTCTTTTCCTACAGAAAGAGTTCAGAGAGCGATGTACTCAGTGTGCTGCTGTCTCTTGGGGTGTTACTGATGAAGGCAAATACTATTGTACTTCTTGCCACAACGTTACAGAAGTAAGTATAAGATCCCATTTATGAATTTGCTTATGTTTTAAAAATTGCAATCTCAGCCAGTTATGTGGCATAGTTCACAAAGAATTGACTTACTTTTTAAAGATTTATTTTTATTGTTTTTGACAGAGAGAGCGAGAGAGATACAGAGACAGATAGAAGGGGGAGGGCCCAGAGCAGTCTCCCTAGTTGCACATCACTGGTTTTTCCACATAGTTTCATTCCACAGGTGGGCGCAGGACTGCACAGGGCAGGAACTGGGCCGGGGTCTAACCCCAGTGAGAACTGAACTGGGGGCGCTCCCCAGTTCAGCATATGGGTCCACACTGGCCGGGGCCAGGATTCGATCCTCGGTCTCTGGGGCTTCAAAGTAAGCTTTTAACCCACTGAGCCATCCCAGCTTCCCAAGAATTGACTTACTTTTAATCACTCATGTGGTGCCCAAATTCTAAAACCACGGTAGTCTTCAGGTACTTACACTGGGGGTTTAGGAATTTGTAAATTGGATTTAGGGTGAGTTTTAGAAATTACATTGGGCAATATATATAAATGGTTTCCTGATTCAGACATTATAGTGTAAGGGGAAATAATTAAAATTATACTTAGAAGATGATACATTTCTTTTTATTAGTTGATATTTATTTAACAGTTTTTAATGTGTTGTGGTAGCTTAGCAGTTTGGAAGAGGAAATGTTAGAAAGATTGAGGACTGTTGGGCGTATTGGAAATATGCTTCATTGTTATTTTTCTTTGTGAAGATTACCAAATGTTTTCTCACCCGTTATTTAATTTCCTCATTATAACAACCTGTGAGATATAGTATACTATTATGTCTGTCTACAGATGCAGCAAGGAGTGAGTTTGCCGAAGGCACACAAGTATAAAATGTGGAGCCAGGATTTGAACCTGAGTCTTCTGACTTCAGTGTTCATTTTACTCCACTGCACCTGCCTCTTAAAATAGAGATGGTCATATGTCCTGTGTGGCCTTGGTAAATGAGGTTCCCTCCACCTTGAAGTGCTAGGTCCAGTTCTGGTTACACACCTTTAAAGCAATAACTAAAATAATCAAGGGTGTGGACACCTGCTGTTGGACAGGCTAAACATACCAGGATGCTTCTCTGGAAAAGGATTTGCTCTGAGTCTACAGAGCTAGGAAGGAACAAATATTACCTTCACCTCACGGGCTTAAAGGCACATTTGGGACAGATGAAAGTAACTATGGAGTCTTCTGTTTCCCGCCAGGCTGGAGAAACCAGGTTTACCTTCTTGCCCTAAACAACTAAAAACCTAAAAAATATATATGAAACAAGTAAAAAAAAAATTTCCCCTGAGAAAAGTGGTTAATTTAGATTACAACTCAATTACACAAGATTTTCCTTGAGACAGTCATTGTTCTGCTGTCTGCAGCAGAAGTTCTGTGTCTACTTCCCATTTAGTCACAGTATTATAAAGATAAGTGCTCACCCAATGAAAATGTTGCGGTGATGAATATGTCCATTATTTTGATTATGGTGATTTCATGGACACACACATTATAATATTGTATACTTTATATGTAGTTTGATCTTTGCTTTGATGCATGTTGAGGCACACTGGTAGTTTTGCTCATCATTGCTTTTGCACCAACAGTGAAGGAAGATTGTATCTAACTAACCCTTTTAGTGTGGCAGGCCGATATATCGGCTCATACGTAGACTATAGTTAAAAGCACTATAACTTACTATATTTTTTCTTGTATGATGTATGACTGAAATAATTACATTTCTTTTTCAGATGATGTAAAAGAATAGTATTATTATTACCTAATTCAATTTATATAAAACTAAAAAAACCACATATGGCTATCTAAAACAATAACTTCATAACGTTTTTTTCCCTAAGGTGATACATTTTATTAAATTACCCTTCGCATTTCTCGCTAGTACCACTGGCATAAGGTAGCCCTAAGAGGGCTAAATAGACTATTTGTCATTAGCAGTTGAAGTCAGCATATGATTTTTGTAGATATTAAACTACATTAACTAATTGTTTCTTTTATTTCTGTCTTTGATAATGTTTTTTATTTATTTCTGTCTGATAAAATCTGCTGCAGCCATATTTTAACTTGACATATCCTAATACCACTCTCTAGTTCCACATCTGAAAGGCTATCCATCTGTATGGAGTAACTTGTCAAGAATGTCTCATTCTTGAAAGTGAACATATTTATATAAGCCAAGAATATAACTCAGGACTTTCCATATGATAGACAAGACTGTGTGCTACTCTTGGATTTATGGCAGGCCAGGCATGGTCTTCACATAGACTGTGGTGTGATGGGTGCTGCCTGCAGTGTAGTGTTGAGTGTGGCAGTATTGAAATCCCGTGGGTGGGGAATGACCAATGAGATGGGGATACACCTGTGAAGAGTAGAAGTCAAGGTACAACTTTCCTTATTTTTCTGCCCCTCTCATTGTCCCTTTTCTTACACTGTATATAATTCTCAAGCTTTAGATATTCTATAATCTGGGAGAAACCTTCTGAATTGGTAAAGAAATTGCAATGTTCTCTTGGTATATTTTATACAGGAAAAAAATTTTCAGGTCTTAAATCTGGTCGATTTGTATAATGTTCTTGCAAGTATTTCATGGGTATTTAATAAAGGTACAGGCTAGAATTATAGGCTAAATTGAGTTTACTAGACTTTTATGGTTACTAGAGAAAATTTATTGTAGGGAATTCGGAAATTATGAACATGAAAGCTAAAATTCCCAACAATCTCAACACACAACATTTCAATAGCTGCCATTTAGTCGTTTTTTATCAGAAGGGAAAGGGATGTGGGTGAGTACTATTGATTCTTCTGTCATAAGTCATTCTGAATATTTTGTGGACATTTAAATTGAATGTTTAAGCCAAGCTTGTCCAACTTTTGGCCCACGACACCTTTGAATGCAGCCCAACACAAATTCGTAAAGTTTCTTAAATCATGAGATTTTCTTGCGACCTTTTTTTTAGCTTACCAACTGTTGTTAATGTTCAGGTATTTTATGTGTGGCCCAAGACAACTCTTATTCTCCCAATGTGGCCCAGGGAAGCCAAAAGTTTGGACACCCCTAGTTTATAAATAATCCACAATAAACCAAACATTCAGTAACATAATTAAATATAACTCCAGTTTCGATATTTAGTTTTTTTCTAGCTTTTAGTTTTTTCACATTTTATCTAGTCCAGATTTTAAAGCCTTTTTTTCCCCTGCCTACTTTTTAGAAGTTTGACTTGTCTCTCCTGGGTAACTGCTTTGGTATATATTCTGACATGTCTTATGCTCTTACTGTGGCCAACCCAGCCCACCAGAACTGCTTTGAATGTGGTGTCTGTGACTAAAGAGGACGTGTTCCAAAAATCCTGTTGTTAGAGACAACCTTTTATTCTTAAGCATGCTTCTTTCTTTTATTCTTGATAAAAGTCAAAGATAAGTTTTATTCTAAATCTCTAAATGTAGAGAAATATATAAATGTTCCTTTTTGGTTAAAACTACCTTTTTCTGTCATTAAGATTTAATACTGTGTGTGGGGAGGCCGGGATGGCCTCAGAGGTTGAGCACTTGCCTTGTAATCGCAAGGTCTGGGGATCGAATCCCAGCCCTGGCTCATGCAAACCCTTATGTTGAACTGCGGCACAACTGGTAACTGCTGGGATGGCTGAAGGTTCTCGTCTCCCATGAAGGAGGCCCCCAGTTCAGTTCCCACCCTATGCAGACCCACATCCACCCGTGTGGAATGAAACTACCCTGTTTCCCCAAAAATAAGACAGTGTCTTATATTAAGGTGTGCTCCCAAAGATGCGCTAGGTCTTATTTTCAGGGGATATCTTATTGTTCCATGAAGTAGGTCTTATTTTCGGGGGATGTCTTACTTTTGGGGAAACACGGTATGCCACAACTAATGATGGACAACTGTGGAGACTGCTCTGGGCCCTCCCCATTCTCTCTGTCTCTGTCTGTCAATAAAAACAATAAAACTAACTCTTAAAAAAAATGGATTTAATACTGTGTGTGCATGTGTGTGCATGTTCATGCATGCACACCCACCAGCCAAAAATCTTAGGTACTAGCCCTTGAGAGCACTTGGAATTAAGACTTTGGGATGAATTGTACTCATTATCTTGTCATTCCAAAATCCTATACATTTGATTAAAAATAAAAAGTAGTACTTTTATAATTTCATAAATAAAGCTATTTCAGAATGTTATTCAAACATACAGGAAAGTATAATGAAACTAATCTGTGTATAGGTTAGGCATTGCCAAGTATATTAAGTACAGAAATTATTTTAATTCCGAAGTGTGATTTGGGTGCAGAAAAAAGTGAATATATTTGACTTTAGGTTTGAAGCAATTAAAAAGTGATTTGACATATGGTGATGGAAAGTGAGCTGATTCTGGGTGGTGAGCACATGATTTGATGTATAGACAATGTAATGTAGAATTGTATACCTGGAAACAATGTAAGTGATATCAATCAATGTCACCCCAAAAATTTTAACAAAAAAAAGTGATTTGAAATAAAAGTTTATTCATGTGACAGAGTTTAGTATATTTCAGACACTTTTATTATATTTATATTTTATATTTATATTTTAGTATATTTCATACACTGTACTGAGTAATTCTGAATGAGAAAACAGCATAAAGGTTAATCAAAATGTTCCAATTTATGTAATTTTCCCAAAATTATTGGCCCTAGCACTCTCTGTTTGGTTCATTATACTTCTAGAACATGTTTGGAAATATATTTAGGGAGTTGTAAAGCTGTCTTTCTAATGGTCTGTTTCTTGCAGAGATCTAAGGAAGTTATAAGCACTGAGGCTATTCCTAATACTAAAATACAAGCCATCAACCGAGGACTTAAAAGAAGAAGAAAACTTGGTAAGCTCTTTCTTCATTTGTGCTTAGCATTCTTCTGTCATGTTTTTCACCTTCATAATTTGGGGATGTGGATTGGAATATTAAGTAGACTCTAGAGAGGTTGCCAGAATTTTAAGCAGGTAATCCAAAGTAGAATTAAAGTGGGTAATTATTGATGGTAGAATTGGAAGCAAATGTCTTAAAGCATCTCCCCTTTTATCCTGCTCATTGTCAATGAGTTACTTTTCCAGTGTAGCAACTATTGTGCACAAAATATTGCTAGGGAAAGGAGCATATCTTTTTATCTATTCGCATATGTTTTTCTGCTCTGTGCTTTTAAAAGAAAACGCTTATTTTCTGAAACAATTCAGCTGGAATTGTCAGGTTGGGTGAGTTAAAAAGTTGATATTCAACTTTTAGAAATTAATTTCTCACATTGAATTTTGGACATGCCCTTTTAAAATAGGGAAAATTATTTCCCATTAATATAACCTAAGCATGGGTATGCTTTGAAAGATAATCTATTTCATTAATCCAGTGAGTGTATATGGTTAACCACTTTTTAGAAGAATTGGAGGTAAAGTCTACCTGAGCTTTTTATTTTTGTAACTAATTACCTAGGACCAGATCCTCAAGTTTGAAACCAGATTAATGATAATGGTGAATCCTTCTATATGAGGTAGCTTTTAAGTATACACACATAGTATATATATATTTAATGAAATACATTGATATTCTTAGATGAATAACGGAGAATACCTAAAAGCTAACTTATGTTCCTATTTAACTTCTAATAGTTACTTTTTATTAGGATAAAACCTGATTAATTTTAATTAAATTTTATTAGGTTAAAACCTGATTGACTTGTATTTGACCTATGTAAATAATTAAAATGTATAGTTTAAACTTAACTTGCTGAAGGAACTTCAGGTGCTTCAAATTAGATGCCAAGTGTCTTATATTCAATTTCTTTGATCTTAGTTTCTTCATCTGTAAAATGAGAAAGATAATATCATTTGTTATATAAAATAGGAACCCAGACTCAACTTAAAATAAGACTTGATCAGTTTGTGAGAACAGTGTGCAGGAAGAAGAGAGAAGGTGTGTACACAGCTTAAAGAGTTTAAACTCCATCAACTTCAATTTGAGGGGTGCATCAAAATTACAGGCTTAGAAAACCCCTTTCCAAAAATTGAGTTAGCAGGGCTGGGGAAACCTTGTGACATGGAGGTAAGGGAGGGGAGTAGGAGTCCTATGATACTGTGTAGGGGAGGGGGAGCTTAGAGTCCTAGTAACAGACTTCAGGAGCTATGTGTAAAAAGCAGCTAGCATACTTCTCAAAAAGTGTAGTATTTGTCCAGTAGAGAGGAGTAAACAAGGATCTTAACAGATTGTAACATTTTCTTTAACTGGTAGTTCTGTTTAAACATGTGGCTCTTATCTATTGTAGTGGCAGATTTCTTCACAATTCCTTAAGGTTGTTTTGAGGATTGAAGAAAATAACCTGTTTACATTACCTAGCACACATCTGGTACCTAGGCAGAGCTCCATAAGTATTTCTTTCTTTGCTTTCAATTTCTCCCTATAGCCTTGAACCATTTCCAGAAAAGTATAATTCCACTGAGCAGTTTATATTGTTTTTGAATGTCCTTATTGCTCTTTTCTGTACTCCTGGACCATTACAATGGCTTTTGTTCATTTGTTCTCCAAATACTACTTGCTCCCTTTTTTGTGAGTCAGAGCTGAGGAGTGGGGAAGCAGGGGCCGAGCAGCCTTCCACTTAGGATTGTGCTGGGAGTCAAGCAGTACAGTATGCAGTTTTAAAACTTACTTCACTTTTTCACATGGCGACTGTCCGTTTTTATGCTTTTTACATTACTATTTCAGAAAAATTATAATTTAGAATAGTTAATATCTGATTAATTATAAAAGTAATGTTTAGCTTTAGCATTTGAGTGCAAATTTGCCACATTGGAAACAAGAAAATCTAAAAATGGAAACCCTATTCAGGTATACAGAAAAATTTCAGTTGCAATGTGTAAAACACAATAGTAACTATGTAGTAGCACTACAGTTAGTAAATTTGGAATGTAATGTCTGAAGCATGTTATTTATCATTTAGAGAAAGGTTGGGATTGGTATGTGTGTGAAGGTTTTCAGCACATACTTTATCAGCAAGCAGAAGCCTTGAAGACCCTTGGAGTAGGCCCAGAATTAAAGGTAAGTCCATTCATGTCTAGACATTAGCTTCACATTTTGTTTGATTTAGAGTGAAACTAGAGTTTCAAGAATAAAAGTAATTACTGGTAATAACACTAGGGCTACTGGAAAAATCATTTTTCTGATATTTTTTTTGTGCTTTAATCCTTTTATTAGAACAACAAGTCTCAAATTATGTTTGATAGAATGCACATAAGCAATATATTTAAAAGAAAATAAAAAGGTTTTCATCATCAGATATTTAGGAAACATTGGGTTAAACAAAGTAAAGCAACTGTGCAGATTTAGTGGAGCCTTTATGTGTTAATGTGCTTGTTTAATTTCCAAAGGGAGGTAGTGCACAGTATTCACAATTTGAGAGCGGAGTCCTTCGGTGTGTGTATATGTGTATGGCCTCTATTAGTACTTGAGGTCCGGAATGCACTTTGGGGAGTGATATATTTAAACATTGATCTTCGCTAAAAGGCTGAGAAGCAAGAAACCACTGGTTCTCCCACTTGAATTTGTGTTGCATTTACCTGGAGGGCTTGGGTCCCGTTCCAGTTTCTGATGCAGTGGTTCTGGAGGAAGCCTAGTACCGAGTTTCCAGGCGACCCTGGTGCTGCTGCTCTAGGGACCACACTTTGAGTTTGCTGCCTCTTAGGAGTGCCACAATGTTCCTGCTATTATTAATTTCATGTTTAGTTGAAGCCATCTCAGGAATTCTTTAAAAGTCAGCTATTTAGCAACAAGTGGTTATTGTACACTTGCTTCATGCCCATCACTGGAATCAAGGTGCTAGGAGGTCCAACAAAGATGGAGAGAGGGCTTTATGCATGTGTGGGATGAATAAATGCTAAATTACATAATGGTATGCTCATAACTGACATGAAGGGAGAAAGAGAAGGGGGAAAGATCAGTGTGGACTGAAGGCACCAGGGGAAGATGTGCAGAGGAGCCTTTACTGTTCAAAGCAGTGTCTGGGGCAAGCCAGAACAGGACAGCCTCCAGACCAGTGCACGGCCTAAAAGGACTCTGGGCCTGCCCCGCAAAGTAGTATAGGAATTAAAAACTCAACAACATGAAACACCAGAGGCGTGTGCATGACAGTCATTGCATTAGGTAAAATTGCTCATTAAGGAAAACTTGGTAAGGCAATACGTGAAGCACAAGAGATTTGGCAGTGTGGATGTGCTAGTGTATTTGTCATCATAACCTGAATCACCACTCATTTCCCTTACACCTAGGATGAAGTTCTACATAATTTTTGGAAGCGCTACCTTCAGAAGAGCAAGCAGGCATATTGTAAAAACCCAATTTATAGAAGGAAAGCTGTGGTAAGTCCCAAGTCTGAAAAGCGGGACAAAAAGACATTGGTAGTGAGAGGTAGAGATGGAGTTGGAGATGGGGTCAGCCTCATCTGGATTATGGTGCTTGTCAGGATTTCCAGTGAAGAGCTTACTGTTATACATAGTCCAGAAAGACAAGGTCACTGATCTAGACATTGGAATTAATTTTGACTTCTTATTTGACAGTTGAAACAAAGAAATATGTGGTTAGGTTCTATTAATAAATAGAAACTTAAGGAATTTCTGTAATTATACTATTAATATTAAAACAATTTCTTGGCATATATTATTTTTTTTGCTTGGAATATCTACTTATTTGACCTGTCATTTCAAGATTTAGCTCAGTTACCATCTTCTTAGGAGCCTTTATGTGAAGAAAAATAGATCTGGGTGCCTCACAACCTCCATATCCTAGAGCAGCTATATTTTTAGCAGTTTGCTTTTAACTGCTTTATAAATGTGCCTTGGTGCATTTTATTTGGAGTAGGGGAGGATTCTACTGCTGATAAATATAAGTTTGATAAACTTTGATGTGTGTGTTGTGCTGTTTATTTTCCAGGGCTGAAAAGAGATTCTGAATCTATTTGACACATATTTGTTGAGAGCTTGGAAACTTGGCCCAATGTTTCCTTGTCTGGTTGGCCTCTCAAAGGTCTCATATGCAGTGTTTATTGACCCTGGACTGAGAACCCGGGTCTGGTGGAAGAATGGGTCTAAGAATGAGAAGTTTAGAGTAGTCAAGACATGTAAGAGACATGACAAAAGTAGGACTAGCCTAAGGAACTAGTTAGGGAAATGTCTCTTAAACATGAGACAATAAGTTTAAATAAACTTGAGAAGTAATTTTAATTTACTGGGAAAGGCAACATTTTATAATCATAGTGTTATGCAACATTATTCTATCTTGATTCAGGAGGCAGGTACTTCTCAAGAAAAGCAAAAGGTGCTGTGTGATCCTAAGCCTAAGGTGACATTTTTTATTTTTTATTTTTTATTTTTTTAAAGATTTATTTTATTGATTTTTGACAGAGAGAAACAGAGACAGAGAGAGACAGAGAGAAGGGGGAGGGCCCAGAGCAGTCTC